>JAIUZE010031062.1:11201-23078 GCA_022085475.1 Heliosperma pusillum | reverse complement strand
TAGCAATTATTTAAATACAACTCTAAACCATTAGGCAAAAGAAGAACGTAGGTGCCGACGGAAATTGCGGCTACTTTAGCTTAATTTCCTATGTGCAGGTCCGTGTTACCCTTGGCTAGTACTTGCGCATCCTTCAGCCCCTGTACATGATTACAAAGGTGAGAACCACAGCCGGTATCCAATACAAAAGAAGATGTACTAGGAAAGTTAATATCTATCATATAGAGTGATGAAAGAATTTTACCTGACGTTGTCACACAACCGTCCGTCTTGTCTTTCAAGTATTTGGGGCAATTGCGTTTCCAATGCCCTTTGCCATTACAATAATAGCAATCCGCCTCCGCGTGTTTGTTGACCTTGGGCTTGGACTTATAAAAGACCTTGCCATTTCCCTTGCCGAATTTCTTGAAAAGAGTCTTACCCTTTCCCTTGTCTTTTTTCACCCCAAGGTTCATGTTCTTCATTTTCATTGAAAGAACGTCCTTGGGTTCACTCCCACTAGCCTCCATGTCCCTCTCCGCTTGGGTGAGGAGTGCATGGAGTTCATGGAAACTCTTTTCCATGCCATTCATGTTATAGTTCACCCTAAATTGGGTGAACTTAGGTGTGAGTGAATGAAGGATTTTACCCACCACCAATTGCTTCGGAATTTTGCACCCTAGACGCTCTAAGGTGTCCGCGTGCTCAACCATTTTGAGCACGTGTGGGCCAACTTTTTGGCCCCTTTGAAGCTTAGTGTCAAATAATTTTGTAGCCGCCTCATATTGGAGAATTTGAGGGGCTTGCGAAAACATTGACGTAATCCTTGTGAATATCGCATATGCATCAAGAGATATCAATTGGAGTTTGAGTTTGGGTGAGATTGACCAAATCAAGACATTCTTGACGTCATTAGAAACCTTCAAATAAAGGTCATATTCGGCCCGAACCACCGCGGACGATCTAGGCGCGGGTTCGGTGGGGGGCTCTTTGACCAACTAGCGAAGCACGTTATCGGATATCGCGGTGCTCTTGATCGTCGACTCCCATTCAACGAAGTTACTTCCGTAATCTTTTAGGACACATTTGTCCATGACGGATCTCAACCATGAGTCCTTACCCAAGGTTGCGTTGTTTGATGATGTTGACATTGTGTGAATATGGTTACTACAACAAAAAGAAATATATAAACATTCATTGTTAATATACTTGAAAAACATTTTAACAAGTTTAGCATTTATATAATGACCTCTCACTAAATTATATAAATGATTCCAAGACCCATCTTTAAATAAAAATAGTCATCGCATGCTACCTTTATCTAGAAATGGTAAGTCATTACTTGACTAATTCTACCCTTAGAGCTCTTGGTTGACGTTTTTCAACTAAATCCATCTCCTAGTCCCAAGATAACACTTATCTCGTTGAGTCCAATCCAATTTTAGCTTGTGATCGTATCACCCTACTTACCCGAGGTAAAAAGGGACCCACGAGCATGGTAGCCCTAATGAACACGGGATTCATAGGTTTTACTAATTGGTAAGGCTAATCTCAATTTTTCTTAAATATGTGAGAGATCTTGTCAATTTAGTTATTAATTCCCTATAAGTGAACTAAGTCGGTGAATTGTGAATAACGTTGAATTGACAATAACGGAAAATAAAATGCATGTGTGACGATTTTGGCATGAGCGGAAATAAAGCAAGCAACAAGCAACGGAAAAATCCTAGTATGGCCACCTAGCTAATCAAATTAACTAGACAATTACAAATTCGGAAACCAACTCCTTGGTCCCTTGCCTCTTCACTTGGAACACCTTCCAAAAATGGCACCGTCTTTGAGGGAGTCACTGATCTACATAAAAATAATTACAAATATACAAATTCCTATTATACATTTATTCTATAAAATGAAATTATTTAAATTATACAAACCGGCGATACGAGATCGCAATAAAATTACAACCAAACCGTTATTCCCTTATATTACGGGTATTAACGATAAAAAATAATTATGCCATACTAGGTACAAAATTTGCATAAATTATTAAATAAATAACATTCATTCATTCAATCATAAATAAAATAAATTGCTACAAAATTCATGCCAAAATCGTCCTAAACACATTCATGCTCATTGTAGCTCGATTTTACGGGATTTATTGATTTTTAGCCATTAAAAATCAATATCAACATTTAAATCTCATTTAAATTCAAACTAATTAACTAAACTGTTTTAGAACTCAAAATTAGTCCCTACTATTTTTGTTGGTCATTAATTAGATCGATTTGATTTCATTTGCTAAATATAACGGTTTAATCATAACAATTATGAAATAAACCCAAAATAAAATATAAACATCATAAAAATTTGAAAACAAAAATTTTGTACATTCTGGAACATTTCCAGGAACTTCAAAAATAAAAACATTTGCCCAACAAATTTAAATTATTTTTATGAACAAATAACTTTGTATTTAATGGTTTTATCAAATAAAAAATACTAAATATAGTAAAACAGTGAAACAAATTATGAAATGTCACCATGATAATACACATTAGAATATAAAATGTAAAAAAAAAATTCATTACCAGAAAAGGACGTTTCAATTTTATGAACATTATAAGCTCATATTATCGAAGTTTATCGTATAAAAATCAATAAACATGCAATACTGAATAAAACGTCACGACATTTTACATACAATATGTAAGACATGCATGTGAGATCATATTAAAATTTCATGGCCAGAATCAACATGAAACTATTTTTAGTTAACTTTTAACTCATAAAATGCATGTTAACTCGGTTTAAAAGCCAAAAATCAAAATAAACAGCAGATTAATCCCTAAAAGCACGAACTTTGACCACAAACATTTTGAAGTCAGTAGGTATACATGCACCAAACATTTTCGTCAGAATCATATTTTAACTTAAATTTTTGATTTATTAGTTATCTTATAACTTTAATAAAAATGTCCAAAATGAACATGCATGCTAGAAGCTAGCTTTGATACCACATGATAGTCCATAGACCTTAATTAGACTACTCTAATTAGTTACTAAATTACTTGTTAATTTAGTATTTATTGATCTATGTAACATGTATGCAAATATAAAGACATTTATATAAAAGAAGAAATTTCCTCACATTGATATGGAAATTAAATGTGCACAACAAGAACTTCTTCTTCTTGTTCTTGAGCTATTAATATGGATGAACAAGAACAATCTCCAAATTAGAAGACCTCCTTCAAGTTGCACCAAGATGATACCAAATAATCTACCCTTATTATTAATTAGATAATAAGATAGATATTATGCTACTATTATTAGAATATATTACTACACTAGTAATACTTATTAAATATTAGTATTATGAGAGTTTTAGTGAGAAGAAGGGTTTTTGAGAGATGTATGAAAAACAAGCAAGAATGAACAAATAAAATGAACAACCATATTGCCCTTAAATAGACAATATGGCCGGTCATGTAGAGCCTCACAAGGGTCTTGTTTTGCTTATTTTAATCACATGCAAAGTGGTAGAGTGTAGTGTTGAATGAAATGATTTTAGGTTACTATTCATGTCATAATCACATGTGACTTGTGAGCATGAACAAAAGCAACCATCATCACCTTACCAACACTACCATGACCGGCCATGTGAGGCCTTATTTGGTCCATTTTGATTTTTGATATTTGTCCCACAAATACTTATTAATCATATGCTTAATTATCTTACATAATTAAGTGTTAATTTGATCATATAACAATTATATGACACAATTAAATAAATAATATGTACTTAACATTTTAAGTAATATTTTACCATTATATCAATATATAATGGGTCCCACAATGCTTAGTTAATTTATTTTACAACTCCTTGTAAATATAATTAACTAATTACCTCTATCTCAAAACCTCAACTAATTTAGTAATTTAACGATTAATTACTAAGTTAAATCCTATTTAATCATATTAAAATAAGATATAAATTTATTAGTCAATTATCGCATAATTGAAAAATAAACTTAATCGAATTTGAGTTCTTAACTCAATTTCTAACAATTAACTCTCGTACATATCGAATATATGTAATGGACTAATTAACTGTATCATATACAAATAATTAGTTACTATTTGGATTTCATCCTATAGGTGTGACCAAAAGGGATCAGTTGATCACCGCCGTCATACGACAATAATGTCAAACTCTAGTCAGCCAACCGTTATTGATTTACGTTAATCAACTGACTAATCATATATATAGTCAATAAATATCCCAATTATATTTCTTAATAAGATTTTTTATGTGGAGGACACCTACTCCAACACTTGCCTCAAAGCCCAAGCCTAACTTGATAGCTATGTTAAGCGAACAAAATTGCACCATATGGGTAATTGTTACCCATCTACTCAATTCACATAATCACCAAAGCAATGCTTTGGCAGTCACTTTAACCAATTATGCAAACTTATTGCAGTGGTCAATTATGAAAAGACAATGCTTAATAAGGGGACCTATCCTTTCTAGCCACACAAGTCAAACAATATAATTATTCATACATCTCATGTCACAAAAGAAAAATTGTCTTAGAAAGTTAAAAGACCCATAGTTTGAATTATAAACAAAATATAATTCGTAATTGCTATTTAATTGAGCATCTATCTCATTTTCCCGACCCAAAAGAACATTTCTCGACCAGCGACACTGAGAAGAATCATTTCCAATTCGATTCATAATCAATAAGCAACTGATAATTATAATTTAGATGTACGATGAATCTAAATACATAAAAACTTAACATTATAAAGACATGACAACATTATCCCGACCAAATAAACAATTTTCTTAATTTGACAATTCATGATCGTAATTAGATAAACGATTCATCAAAACAAACTGGACTTGATATTTAAATATCATTGCTTTGATATCTCAACCAAAGAAATTATTTTCTTTACTAGAGATATAAAAAAAATACCCTAAGTGATTCGTGATTGTAAAACCATTCATAATCATAATCAATTCATTGTTCTAACGAAAAATAACAAAACCAAAGCCAAATCAAGCGATTTTCAAACAAAATCAATAGGTTTTGATAGAACAAAGGTTGAAACAACCATACCTTGATCGTTTTCTAACCCGTCTTGGCCTGAAAATTTTGGAACCAGAGTCAACACATTGAAACCAGTTCGAAAAAATCAAAAACCAAGCTGAAACATGCGAAACCGTGGCGTAATGTTAAATTGACTGGTTCAGTTAAACTTAAACCGGTTTCCGTAAAGGTTAAACATGTAATACTCCGTATTTCTATGTTTTGGGGGCTCGGATGAGTAGGGCTTACTCGACCAAGTACATATTGTCTGTACTCGGCCGAGTAAAGGCTACTCGACCGAGTTAGTTCTGATCGTGGCGTAATGTCTAAAACGTTGTTCTGATCTCGCGTACTCGGCCGAGCGATATCGGCACTCGACCGAGTTAGTTAAGATTCATAATAACAATAACGTTTCACAGTAAAACCCTATTTTATCACACAAAAAATCTCTCTAACTCCTCAAGAAGATCCTTAATCTTTCTGTGCCGGATCCGATCGATTGTTGTTGTGTTGATTGCATTGGTATGTATCTTTACTTTGTGATTGGTATGTATTGTTATTAAACCCTAATGGAATTGGGGGGAAAGAGAATATGTTGGTATTTATTATATGATCATTGATTGTTTAGGAGGAGACTTTATAAAAGAAGGATTTTGATTGTGATTGCATATTACTGGATTTGCTTTAGGTAGAATTTCCTACTCAGTATTTGCATTGTTAATTGATGGCATGAGATTGTTGATTGTTATTTGTGATTCTTGTTATGTGATTGATGATGGTGTTGATGGAGTTCAGGTTTGGGGTTCTTGACAATGGTAACTATGTTACGATGGTTACTATGATTTGGTGATTTCTGTTGATATACTGTGACAACCCTCGCGAATGCAAAAATATAAAACATACAAGCATGTGAATTATATTGCGGAAATAGGTAGTTTTAAAAACTTTTATACATGCAAGTTAAATAAAACGAGGAGTGTCAAAATATTACAAACTAAGTACGGAAATACAACAAAGAGACGGGGTCTCTTAAAATGTTAGCAGAGAAAAAGTGTTTAACAAAACTAGCTAATATCGTCTAGAGGTGAAACTTCCAGGGACAACGCCCGCTAGCTCAAACCCGAACCCAAAATAGTCAAAGCTAAAAGCCATCCATGCACGCAACCTGTTCATTCATGAAAAACATGAACGCCACAATCAGTGGGAAGTAACTCCGGGTTCTCCCAGCCATATCACATTAAACGTACATCAAAGGTAATACAAAAGTAGAGCATGCATACATAAATATATACATGTGAGATACGATAAGAATAGATAGGCAATCCAATATATAATGATAAGATCATATGGAAATCAAATCCGAAACCATCATGTTATTCAAGACTCGGGAAAGACACTCTTAGGCAACCGAATACGCTCACTAGGGCTTGCATCTCACCGTTAGCGGTATAAGATTGATAAGATTGAGACTCGACAGACAAACCAAGTCAAGTCATGCGATTATCACAATAAATCCAACATATTATCATCCATTCACGAACCAAGACATTGACGGTGTCCAATCATGCAATGACCATGAACAATATCATGAAATCACGCATTCAAAGACGACACAAGACGACATCTCTCACGGTAAAATGAAACGCACTAGGATAGTGGTACATGGAAAGTATGAAATTAACGGCATCCCCGGGATAGCATTTTCCCTGAACTCAGACACGATGCTACATTTCGTATATTATACTAATTTCCTCCCTGGTAGCACTACGATATAATACGGTCCTAGTCTAAAAACCTGGCCAGATTTCTCGGATAACGTTTTCCATTCGACATGTGCGATACATTGTCGCATCCAAGACTCGGTCTTACAATATATAAGCCGAGTACCCCAAATTCGGTAGATCAATTCACGAAAGAGGCGGAAAAGAGCTCAAGCCTCATAACAAGCGGTACGCTACATGCAAATAACACCACCTCGCAAGTACACAACATTTGACGGCCGGGTCGATCAACGCATAGCGTTCAACTCCCAACAACTTCGTCGTATGCCCACTACACATGCAATTAAGCAGTAGGATACCTCTCCGTTCCGACATTCCAGCCTTACGAACGGGAAGGTAGCCAAGGGAATGAGAATACAAAGCACAAGACAAAATAGTGCTCAAACCGTAACATTTGTAAAAATCGACTCAAAGTGGGACGTAGCAAAAACCGTCACATAACATGTGATACAAGCGAGTGAAAAGTCATACATCCAAAACAATAATATTATAAGTCGCTACGTAAAATTATACAATAAACGAACGTTTAGAATTATCATAAATGAAAACCGTAAACAAAATCACAAACAAAGTCCAGCAGGAGCCAGCCGGTTAGGCTGACCGGCTGCCAGTCCACCGGCTCAGGCCATTACCTCATACTAAAAACCAATTGAAATGTCAGTGTGTCCCAGCCGGTCAGGCTGACCGGCTGCCGGTCAACCGGCTGGGACCAATGGGTCATTTGAAAAACAAAGGAAGAAAGGGGTGTCTCAGCCGGTGGTCTGACCGGCTGCCGGTCTGACTGGCTGAGCCCAACCTCATATTCCAAAATCACGTAAAAATGCCAAAATATACAACAGGTGCCCCAGCCGGTGGTCTGACCGGCTGCCGGTCGACCGGCTGAGGTCCCTAGTACACGAAAATGCCTTGTTTCACCAAGGATCGACTTTTGATAATTATCGACTATCATTCTAATTCATCAATTCTCATGTGAATACTCAATAAACAATATCCATCAACAATAATACAAATCATAAGTTTACTAACCATAATCTAAACACGGTTTCTATCCTAGAAATCATATAAAACACGTAAATGATATCGAGTAACCCTTCACCGTTACCTTTAAGCGTCTTTACTAATCGTCAAGCTTCTCTTCAATTAGAAAATAGTCTTTGTCGGGATCTTGGAGGTCACCACCTACAAATAGATCATAAAAGATGAATAAAATTCATCTTGAGAAAGACGGAAAGTTTGAAAAGCGAGAAAGACGATGATTTTAATATCAATACGAATAGAGGAAGGTAAGGGGAGAAGAATGAGACGAACTTACGTGAATTCTAGCAAGTAACGAATGAGCTAGGATGATTCAAAGATCGGAAAGTGGATGGAGGCAAGGGTTTGGTTGCTTAAGGAAGAAGAAATGGTTTTGGTTTGTGTTTGAGTATGAAATAGGTTAAATGAGGAGTATGAGTATGTATAAGGGAAAGTCAACAAAAAGTCAAACTCGCCTTAAGATGGGATTCTCATGGAATCTCGCGGAAATTCCAAATACGAACTCGAAAATTCTAAATTCGACTCGGAATAATAAATTCTAAATTAAAACTTAAAATTACTGAAAAGATTTCTTAAAATATTTCTACTAGAAAAAAAGGGTACATTTCCGGGTGTTACAATCACCCCACCTTTTAAAAAGTTTCGCCCTCGAAACTTGAGGGAAAGAAACAATACCTTACTCGAATAGACTCGGATATTTACTACGCATAGAAGCTTCAGTTTCCCAAGTCTCTTCTTCGACATTAGCACTTCTCCACAAGATTTTCACCGAAGGAACTACTTTACTTCTCAACTTCCTATCCTTGCGATCTAGGATGCGAATCGTGTAACACCCCGTAATTTGAAAGACCGAAATTATATTTGAAAAGTAATAAATTTATTTTATTTTAATTTATTACGATTTATTTGAATTTATGATAATTTAATATAATTATTTTGAATTTATTTGGAATTAAATAGTAGGTTATACGGTTTAAACCCGAACTTCATTTAACTATTCCCGAGTCAACTTAAGTCCCGAAACAAACCCAAAACCCGACTCCTACATGTGCCACACGCCCCAAGGCACCTTTTTCCTCATTTTTGGGCTTTTGATTACTTTTGATTAAATTAATACAAATATCTAAGATATTTGTAACTTTATCGATCTGTCAACTTAAATTCTGCAACAAATCGCTTAAACCCGGACCCGACTTCTTCCTCCTCCACACGCCTCTCCCTCTTGTCCCCTTAGGATTAGATATTTTCATTTCTTTTGATTAAACTAACATAATATCTAATAATATCTAGATATTTACCATAATATCTAAGATATTTATAAGACCCAAGTCAATCCCGTAACAACAAGTTCAAAACCCGACTCCCGTTAATCCCCTATATTACACGGTCCAAACCTCCCCTCTTACTCACTAATTATCTTTTTATTTTACATTAAATCAACTTAATATCTACTTAATACCTTCTTTAATATAATCACAATTGTTCTTGGTGTTCTTGATCGTTCTTGAGCAAAATCGTCACAAAACCTTCGTTACTTGGCCAAATCCGTTCTAAATTATATTTCTAGAGTCTCCTCTCCGCGCTTCATCTCCGTGTACGTTTCATTTTCAATTCCGACAAAATCGTTTTCAACACTTTAATTGTTGAAATCAAGTTTTAATACTAATAATGTTATTTTTGTCATTTTTTATAGGAGAAGATTATGAAGACGAGTTTGGTGACTCGTATATTTTAGAAGAAGATTAGTAGACGGGTTTTTAGGTCTTATTTTGGTGCTATTTGGTTTTGTGCTGGCTAAGGTAACGATTACCGAGTTACTCGACGAATTAATGTCACATTTATTTTTGTTATTTACGGTTTTAAGTAGTAACATGCTAGGTTGTTATTATTATTAAGTTTTATGAGTTTTTAACATATTTAGTGTTTTTGACATGTGGGATGATTTGTTCATAATCATAATTTTAGTATGAATGATGGTTGAATTGGTTGTTAAAATGGATGGTTGTTAATTAAAACATGTTAGAAATAAATTTGGGGTTGTTGTTGGTGGTGGCCGTTTTGGTGGCCGAGAAACAGGCCGGCAGGCCCGGTTCAGGCCTGGTCCAGGCCCGGCTGTCCGGTCATGGTTGGCCCATTAATTGGCCCTTAGGGCTTGTGTCGATACTTGATTGTTTTGTTGTTGTTTTGACGGGTTTTAAATATGTTAAGCATGCGGGAAATATTAAGAAACGATTTTAAAAATGGTTGACCAAAACAGGCCCAAACCAGGCCCGTGGGCCCAGTCCAGGCGCGGTTCAGTCTCGGCCCGGTCCAGGCCCGGTTGACCCGTGAGCCCTCCTTTGGGCTTGTGACGGTTTTTGAGTTTATTGTTATTATTATATCATGTTTTGTAATATTTAGCAAGTGGGGAAATTTTTAATAGTATATTATTTAATTAAAACGGTTTTTCATAATATTATTATCTTTTCCACATGTTAGAAATTAGAATAAAATAGCATGAAATGAATATGATGTTCTTATGTTCAAGCCGAAATGGCTAAGACTCTGTTTCTAGCCGGTTTGACCAAACGGGTTTGGTCAAACTATGATCTAGTCAGCCCCGTTTTGACTGATGACCCGTCGCGGGACTCGGGTCGGGGATTTGTCTTCAGGTAAGGTTTTATTTAATGAATGAATTAATGAGCCTTAGTAGATATGAGGCGATATGATATTTGAATATGATTTATGTGCAATTAGTCACATGATAGGAAGTTTTTCCCGTGACTGTTTAATTGTATGATATATGTCGTGTTGACTAAGTACTCATAGAGAATTATGATTTTATGGCGTGTTGACCATTCTAATTCTAAATGAGTACCTTAGACCATGACATTGATAGACCTTACTATCTTTAACGAATATATAGTTCACAGCTTGATAGCTTTTGTGTCACTGGCCTGGGATTTTGATACCAAGCCGGGGCATGGCTGCCTAATTGCTTCCACTTTGGGAATGGATCCAGCTTAAGTACTAGCCAACTCTGCTTAGGGGGTCTCCTAGTAGAGATTCTCATGTACTTTTGGTCATGAGACAGGGAATGGGTTAGCTGTTGTCGCTAGGTCTGCTCAGTCTAGGACTAGGATGTTTATCCTACCTTGTGGTATAGCCTCGAGTTACAGAAGTCGACTATTGACTGTACTAAGAACTTATGCCTGTTTCTAGACATATTGGTCTTTCATGTTTGATGATTCTATGAATCGTAGAAGGTGAGATGCAAGCCGGCTACGGTTGATAGAGTTTGGATTACCGGTTGTTAACTGATTCACATGATAGCTTGCATGAGTAGCTTAGCCTTCATATGCTAGGTTATATGTTAGGTATTTGTTTCATAACATGAAAAGCATATCGTATATGTTAAGGCTTTGTATTTTCCATATACATCTCTTTTATGTTATTCATGTTTTATTAAACTCGACATTTCGTGGTTGGGAGAACTCGGAGTTACTCCCCACTGACTGTGGCTTCCGTGTTTACATTTAATGCGGTCGACAGGTTTGTGATGCATGCTTGGGTACATTGACGAGCTAGCGAGTGAAGTATTACCTTGGACCTATATTCGGTTCTTAGGATTGTATTATTTAATACACTCTTTTATTTCCGTATTTATTATGGAGATATGTCTCCCGTTTTAGATACTTCTTATGTATAATATTATTTCCTTTTTGTTATGAACCTTTTTCTTTAAGACACCTTTGTTATGATGAATATATTTAATGGTAGGTTCCGGTTTTAAAATTTACCGATTTTCACTAAAGTGAACCTATTAGAAACGTATTCTCATCTTTTATTTATTTAAATTACTTGTTTATCCTTCCGCAAATTCGAGGGTGTCACAGTTGGTATCAGAGCGTTTCGCTCCCGACGCACGTTTGTGTACCCTTGTATAAATAACTTGACCTTAATAAAATAATAAACTTGTGAGATAGAATGGTGGGATGGGT
>JAIUZE010031062.1:0-11181 GCA_022085475.1 Heliosperma pusillum | reverse complement strand
GTCGCCTAGTAAAGATTCTTGTGTACTGTTTTGTCATGAGACGGGGAATGGAATAGCTGTTGTCGCTAGGTCTGATCAGTCTAGGACTAGGATGTTTTCCTACCTTGTGGTATAGCCTCGAGTTACAGAAGTCGACTATTGACGGTCCTAAGAACTTATTCCTGTTTATAGACGTATTGGTCTTTCATGTTTGATGATTCTATGAATCTTAGAAGGTGAGATGCAGCCGGCTAAGGTTGATAGAGTTTGGATTACCGGTTGTTAACTGATTCACTGATAGCTGCAATGAGTAGCTTAGCTTTAATATGCTAGGTTATATGTTAGTTATTTGTTTCATAACATGAAAAGCATATCGTATATGTTAAGGTTTTGTATTTTCCATATACATCTCTTTTATGTTATTCATGTTTTATTAAACTCGACATTTCGTGGCTGGGAGAACTCGGAGTTACTCCCCACTGACTGTGGCTTCCGTGTTTATATTTAATGCGGTTGGCAGGTTTGTGATGCATACTTGGGTACATTGACGAGCTAGCGAGTGAAGTATTACCTTGGACCTATATTCGGTTCTTAGGATTGTATATTATTATACACTCCTTTATTTCCGTATTTATACGGGAGATATGTCTCCCGTTTTGGATATTTCTTATGTATAATATTATTTTCTTTTTGTTATGAACTTTTTATTTAAGACACCTTTGTTATGATGAATATATTTAATAGTAGGTTCCGGTTTTAAAAATTTACCGATTTTCACTAAAGTGAACCTATTAGAAACGTATTATCATCTTTTATTTATTTAAATTACTTGTTTATCTTTCCGCAAATTTGAGGGTGTCACACAAACAGCAAGCAAGCTAATCACAGCAATGCACAGATTTAACTTGACTCACCAAGCAAGACACTGATCAGACACCTTAAAGATGTATCAGGCTTGACTCAAACTACTGCTCTTAGCACAAGTTTGAAAGATTTGAGGGATTTCTCAAAGTTAATTCATTCATAAAAGTCTGCTTGAAACAACATACAAAGACCTCCTTATATAGGGAGGCTGATACTTTGTGAACCATTGGATGTACATATCATCCAAGGGATAACTTAGGATCTAAACTACTACAACAGACACTAATTAAGAGTCTCATAATAGGACGAACTCAACAACTATAAAGTACATACATAAGACACAAAAACAGACTAAACAAAAAGCAAATAAAGCAGTTTTGGAGTTTTCCTGGAATGGAAATTTGTTGCTCTGGTTGTCTTGCTGCCTTGCCTGGGTGTCTTGTTGCTCCTTGGGACTCTCTACTCTAATTACGACTTAGATAAACCTGCCTTGGATGAGGACAAGTTGACTTAAACAAAAAGGAAAGCCACAATCTGAACTTGTACTTTCCCTGCTTTAATGTTTACTGACTCTAGCTTGGGGTGCTTGTTACTTGAATTTTTGCTACACTTCAAAAGGGGTTATCCTGGACAAACTTGTAGTTTAGGGGGTTGGCTTGATGGTAGGCCATGGTGGGGGTGGTTGGGATGCCCTGGTGTACCTCCTAGGTGCAGGGTTTGCTGATTGGTCTGCCTGGTCCTGAATGGCTCTGTTTCTGTCTTGTGTGGGTAATGTGAGTTGTGTTGGGGCTTGGTATGGCTTGCTGAGCCCTGGACTGTCTTCCTCACTGGTGTGGCTTAGCCTGGCTTGATCTTGGCATGTCATGGCTTGGTGTTTGGACCTTGTAACTCGAGCTTCCATCTGAGGGGGTCTTGGGGTTATGCTTGTGTCTTGATCATCAAGGCCCCTTGGGTGAGCTCCTGCTGCAAATGTACTCAGCCTCAGTTGTACAATCCGCAATAACCGACTCTATGAAGCTCTTCCAGATAACTGCACCTTCATTTATCATATAAATAAAGCCACCTTGAGATTTCATATCATCCCTATTGGTTTGGAAACTTGAATCAGTGTAACCCTTAGAACATAATTCAGATACTCCTCCAAACACTAAGAATGAATCCTTAGTCCTTCTCAAGTACTTAAGGACATTCTTTACGGCTATCCAGTGACTCTCACCTGGATTGGCTTGATATCTACTTGTCATGCTCAAGGCATACAAGATATCTAAAAAGTGTGCATATCATGGCATACATGATCGATCCTACGGCAGAAGCATATGAGATCTATTTCATGCGTTCAACCTCTTCAGGTTCGGTGGTTGATTAAGACTTGGTCAAAAAAATCCCACTACCCATAGGAATAAGACCTCTCTTGGATTTACCCATGTTGAATCGTCGAAGAATCTTATCCATATAAGATTCCTGACTTAAAGCCAATATCCTCTTGGATCTATCTCTATAGATCCGGATACCTAATATGCGTTGTGCTTCTCCTAAATCTTTCATTTGGAAATGATTTCCCAACCACCCCTTGACATAGGTAAGCATTGGTAAATCATTCCCAATGAGAAGTATGTCATCTACATACAATATAAGAAAGACAACATTGCTCCCACTAAATCTCATGTATAAACATGGTTCTTCGACACTTCGATTGAAACCATTTTCTTTTATAACATGATCAAAACGATGGTTCCAACTTCTCTGTGCTTGCTTAAGACCATAAATGGATCTCTTAAGCTTGCATACTTTGTTAGGATCTTTTGGATCTACAAAACCCTCGGGTTACATCATATACACTTCCTCCTCTAAATACCCATTTAAGAAGGCGGTTTTGACATCTATTTGCCATATTTCATAGTCATGAAATGCGGCAATCGCTAACATTATCCGAATAGATCTTAGCATGGCTACAGGAGCAAAAGTTTCGTCATAGTGAAGACCATGAATTTGAGTGAAACCCTTTTCAACTACCCTTGCCTTGTAGACATCATCATGTCCTTCTATGCCATTATGTACTTTAAAGATCCATTTGCATTGAAGAGGTCTTACATCTTTAGGCAAATTAAACAAGTCCCAAACTTGATTTTCATACATAGAATTCATTCCGGATTTCATGGTTTCTAGCCATAAATTGGAATCTAGACTAGAGATGGCAGCTTTGTAGGTCGTGGGTTCATCACTTTCTAAAAGTAACAAGTCAAAATTGTTATTTTCTTTGATAATACCTATGTATCTATCGGGTTGGTGACTAACCCTTTCGGACCTCCTGGGTACAGATGGAATAACAACAGAATTAGACGACGAAGGAACATCTTCTTGCGTTTCCTTTTGGGTTTGTGGCTCTTGAACTTCGTCAAGTTCAAATTTTCTCCCACTCTGGCTTTTAGAAATATGTTCCCTTTCTAAAAAGACAGCCTCATTAGACACAAACACTTTGTTTTCTTGAGGTTTGTAGAAGTAGTAACCACGTGAGTCGTTTGGATAACCTAAAAAAATGCACTTTTCGGATCTTGGGGCTAGCTTACTGTCGGTCTTTACTTTAACAAAAGCATCGCATCCCCAAATCTTCATATTAGACAAATTTGGGACTTTCCCTTTCCACATCTCATATGAAGTCTTTTCAGTTGCTTTGGTCGTGCTTTTATTCAACGATATTATGGCGGTTTGGATTGCAAATCCCCAAAATGAGTCTGGTAACTCAGTTTGACTCATCATTGATCGAACCATATCAAGTAGGATTCGATTTCTCCTTTCGGCCACACCATTAAGTTGGGGTATTCCAAGTGGAGTTAGTTGTGATACAATGCCACAATTCTTCAAGTGTGAATCAAATTCTTTAATAAGATACTCACTACCACGATCGGATCGCAATGCTTTGATCTTTTTGTTCAATTGGTTTTCTACCTCATTTTGAAATTCCTTGAATTTCTCAAAAGCATCACTTTTATAATTGATTAAGTAAATATACCCATATCTACTTAAATCATCAGTGAATGTAATGAAGTCGTCATAATTACCCCTAGCAGAAATAGTCATTGGTCCATACACATCGGTATGTATAAGGCCCAATAATTTACTTGCTCGTGTCCCTTTACCACTAAAAGGATTACGGGTCATTTTCCCTAGGAGACAAGATTCGCATATACCAAAAGATTGAAAATTAAACGGTTTAATTATACTAGTCGATACTAGTCTTTTGATGCGATTCTCATTTATGTGAATTAATTGACAATGCCAAATGTATGACTCATTTGGATAACTTGACTTGAGTCTTTTTGATTGAATGTTATAGATATCTCTGGTTGACTTAGATGTCTCAAGAACATAAATACCATTAATAGAATTACCTTGGCCTATGACCAAGTCATTCTTTGAAATCATACAACAATTGTTTTTGATCGCAAAAGTAAAACCTTCCACGTCCAACATGGCTACGGATATTATGTTTTTAGACAAAGAAGGTACAAAATAACAATTATTCAAGTACAATTCAAAACGACTTGCTAAAACAAGTACGTACGTCCCCTTAGAAGTGGCGGCTACCCTAGCTCTATTTCCAAGTCGTAGATCCACATCACCCTTGCCTAGCTTCTCCACGTTTCTTAGCTCATGTAAATGATTACAAAGGTGAGAACCACAACCAGCATCCAATACCCATGTTGAGGTGGAGGTATAATTTATATCAATAAAACTAATTTCAGAGAGAATATTACAGAGTGGAATCACTAGTCCATCTCTAATTTGCTCCAAGTACATGGGACAATTCCTCATCCAATGGCCCATGCCATGACAATAATTGCATTCATCACTGAATTGCGGACCTTTGGTAGTCTTACTACCTTTTCTGTTTCTCTTATACTTTTTACCTTTCTTCCTCTTATTTTTAAACCATTTCATCTTAGGTGCAAGACTTTTCTTGCTAATACTCCCACTAGCCTTTTGATCTTTCTTTGCTTCCAAAGACAAGGATTGCATATCCTTGGTGAGATTGTCTTCCCAAGATTCTTTCACCAAAAGATTTGGCAAAGGGGGTTTGGAAGAGGTAACAAAGTTGAGATTCCCGTCAGAACCTATTCCTAAATGAAGTTCTCTAGTCGTATAGAGATTATTTAGAGCGCAAATTTCATCAAATGATTTGTGATATGAATCAATGGTGATAGGTACGGTAGAATGAGATGTATCCATTGCGGTAAAATAAAACTACAAAATGGAGATGGAAGAAATAATTAACAATTATCATTTTAAACTTGCAAATATTTTAAACAAGTTAAGCATTTATTTAGTGACCTCTACCCAACTATCATAAATGATTCCGAGATCCAAATTCATATCAACTTGGGCACGGTAAGCCGATTCATCCCTTATTAATATAATTCGGTGGATTAACTCTTTAATCGATTCTACATTAGAATTCTCGGTCGATAATATTAGTTGAATATTTATCTTAAGCCCGGAACACATGCGGCTACGTTCGCGAATACTTCCGTTGAACTCAATCCAAATTTCGAAATAATAACCTTTATTACCCCACTTACCCAACGTAACAAGTTTAGCACCCCGGTGAGCCGAGCCTACTTCCTTGCGAAATTGGGATTCATTGGTTTTATCATTTGGTAAGGCTTGATCTCAATTATTTATCATGAGAGGTCATGACAATTTATTATCTATCTCGTTTAAGTCAACTAAATCGATGAATTAACGATAATTTTAATTGACACGATCGAATACTCGATAAAATATGTATGTCATGTTATGGCGATTTGGCAATGCATGAAAACATATTAAATAAAATGCAAGCATAAAAGTAAAACTCCTAGTATGGCCTTTCCTAGAATAGAAAATCATATAATATATTACAAGTTCAGAAACCAACTCCTTTGGTCCCTTGAACTTCATAAGTACGCCTCCCAAGGTCACCGTCTCTCTCTCGGAACTCCTTTCCGAATGACACCGTATTTGGGAAACTCCGGTATTACAAATAGTTACAAATTACATAATAAAATTACAAACTTCCTATTATACATTTGTAAATTAAAATAATACAATAAAAGTGATACGAGATCACATTAAATTACAACCGAATCAATATTCCCTTACATTTCGGGCAATATCGATTAAAACTAAGGTCATGCAAGAAAAAAATTACATAATTCCAAATTACATAAAGCAAAATATGACATTCATAATAAATATGCAGCATTATAATATGTATAAAACATGCTCATTTTAAATGCCAAATCGCCCTATTTTACGGTTTATATCGCATATAAACCGGTTTTACGGAAATGCGTGATAACAACATTTTAAAATCACCAAACAATACTTAAATCATATTTAAGTCCAAGTTAATTATTCCAACTGATTTAGGACTCAAAAATTAGTCATCACTCAATTATTGACAATAATTCAACTTGTTGTTATATAATTGCTCATAATTAGACTTTAAAATCATATTTTAATCAAATAAATCCAAATTTAATTACAATAATTTCAAAATTTCAATTTTAAATTTTTGTACATTCTGGAACATTTCCATGACACTGATAATGTCAAAAATCATGGTTAAAAAGTTCGAATCGTTTTTGAGAAAAATCGGTTGCGCTTTATCAAATTTATCAAATAAAATACATCAAGCATATGAAAATTAATCAAATTAAATTTTCAACTTAATATCTGTAATGTGAGACATTTATAAAATCAGGAATAATTTTCTCTTGACATGAAATTTATTTAAGCTTTATTTTCTAAATAAGTCACTATTTATGTCATTTTTACATTAAAAATTCATAAATCATGCTAGACATATCATATGAGCCTGAAATGTTTAAGTCTAATAGGAAAACATTCTTCTGAAAACATACTAACATTTCATGGTCAGATTCAAAGCGGAAGTATTTTTAACCGTTTAACCTTTATTTATTCCATTTTATCATATAAAAAATAATAAATCATACGAAATAAGTCTACTTCACACGAAATTTTACATATAGTAAGTAAAATGCATTTGTGATATAGTGTATAAATTTCAAAGTCCGAAGATAAGTCTAACTATATTTAGCATTTTAAACATCATTTTACTCATTAAAATGTAATAAAAACATTAAAAATCATATTTGAGCAATATAAATTTCCATAAATCATCAAAATGACCTAAAATCATAATAGGACCAGAATATATTGACATGCAAATAACTTTGTGATTTTATCTTATAAAACACTTATTACTAGTTTTCTTTAAGTTACAATAACTCGAAAATACTATAAATCAATTATGCATGCAACAACCAAAGCTCTGATACCACTTGTAAGTTTCATAAACTCAATATTAGACATTTCTAATATAAAATAATTAATAGTTTACTCTTAAACTATTAGGAACTTATGCATGCATAACTAAAATAAAGGTAAGAGGAAACTTTTCGTTACATTGATCTTATATGATATGGGCACAAGATTTGGACACCTTTCAAACCTTGTTCTTGATCTTATATGTTGAGCATGAACTCCTAGTTTCTATAGTAGAAACACTCCTCTTGATTGCACCCAAGACAATCCATTAATACCAATAATAATTTTACTAGAAATATTATTAGTGACCTTAAAATGAAAATCTAATCCTAATAATATTACTACAATAGTAATGTATATGAAGATTTTAGTTTATAAACAAAGTATTTCATAAAACGTTTTTATGAGAGATATTGTAGTGAGATAAAGAGATTTTCATTAGTAATGATTTTATTGGAAAAATGAGAACTTATTCTCATGGGGTTTGGGGTGGGTGAGGCCGGCACACACATGCCTTGGGGAGCCCCAAGTATGCTTAAACTTTGTTCTTATCAAAATGCTAGGCCAAGGTCTAGGTATCTAGGCATTATGATGTGTTTTTTTAACAATTAAAATAATAATCATAACTACCTAAAACACACCCATAAAACCGGTACACCCACTTAAAATGAACTCCATTTTATCTTTGTAATTTTGTCACATGTAATGTGGTATGTCATGTACCATGTCATATGTCATTTGAATAGATAAATGTATATTTAACAATTTAAATATCATTTCACATTATGTAACAAAATAAATAGTAATTCATAATTACATACATATAAAATGGGTCACATTAAGTCCAGTTAATATAATCTACAACTCTTTGTAATTATAATCAACTAATTACTAATCTCAAATTGTTTCATAAACAATAAAATTTTTAGTAATTAACATTTTATTTACAAAATTGCGTCTTATTTAATCTCATTACAATAAGACATAAAATTTCACTCACAAATAAAATTTGTTCAATTTAAGGATATAATTAATCTGTATCGATATACAATTAATTAACTTTACAATTAAGGGAATGGTCCTATATATAGGTGTGACATTAAGGGATCAACTGATCACCACCGTCATACGACAGTAACGTCAAACTCTAGCAAGCCAATCGTTACCGATTAATGTTGACCAGTTGACTATAATATCTTTCATCCCTTTGTATTCTTATTATTGAGATTTAATTATGTAATCGCACTATTGTTAAGGACACATACTCTAACAATTATCACATATGAACAATCAACACAATGTTATTGCTTCATATCATATAATCTAAAGTATATAAGTTCCATGACACTTCATGGTCATCTTGTCTAAATGTAATAAAAGCTTGGATGGTGGATATACTATGTATCCATTTGTTCCAAATTTATGAATTGCTCCTTTTCTTTCCAATCATCGTTATTCCTAATAACATGAACTTTTCAAAGTACACTTTTAGATCTCTATCTAGAGTTGGGCTCTTTAATCTTGAAAGAAGCTCCCACTTGTTATCATGATAACAACGTGATGGGAATCTTGGTGGAACGGTATACTTATTAGATTCTTGTAATCCACCTCATCCTCATCATTATGTACTAAGAATCTATTCGTAGAATTTTCAATGATTGACACTTCAATCATCCCTTTTATTTATTCGCTTTTATAACAAAATTTAGCCTTGGATAGTGTCAGATCCTTTACAGGTTTTGAAACTTGGGTTCGTGTGACACTTAACACGCAACTAAGTTATTATTACCAAACACAATAATAAACTCATAGTTCTCCTCGAGAATCTTATGGTCATTCTTGAAGGCTATCCTGTGACCCCTCAAATTTGCGGAAAGAAAAAAAATAATTTAAATAAATAAAAGATGAGAATACGTTTCTAATAGGTTCACTTTAGTGAAAATCGGTACATTTTAAAACCGGAACCTACTATTAAATATATTCATCATAAGAAGGTGTCTTAAATAAAAAGGTTCATAACAAAAAGGAAATAATGTTATACATAAAAAGTATCTGAAACGGGAGACATATCTCCCGTATAAATACAGAAATAAAAGAGTGTATAATAATATACAATCCAAGAACCGAATATAGGTCCAAGGTAAATACTTCGCTCGCTAGCTCGTCAATGTACCCAAAGTATGCATCACAAACCTGCCAACCGCATTAAATATAAACACGGAAGCCACAGTCAGTGGGGAGTAACTCCGAGTTCTCCCAGCCACGAAATGTCGAGTTTAATAAAACATGAAGAACATAAAAGAGATGTATATGGAAAATACAAAGCCTTAACATATACGATATGCTTTTCATGTTATGAAACAAATAACTAACATATAACCTAGCATATGAAGGCTATCATGTGAATCTGATAATAAACTATAATACGAGGTAGGGAAGCTGGTATGCTAGCTCAGAGGTTACAGTTAACATGGCCATGATACACTCAAACCCTAATCAAACATAATATCATGTGAATCAGTTAACAACCGGTAATCCAAACTCTATCAACCTTAGCCGGCTTGCATCTCACCTTCTAAGATTCATAGAATCATACAAACATGAAAGACCAATACGTCTAGAAACAGGCATAAGTTCTTAGTACAGTCAATAGTCGACTTCTGTCACTCGAGTCTATACCACAAGGTAGGAAAACATCCTAGCCCTAGACTGATCAGACCTAGCGACAACAGCTAACCCATTCCCTGTCTCATTACTAAACAGTACATGAGAAACTCTACTAGGCGACCCCCTAAGCAGAGATGGCTAGTACTTAAGCTGGCTCCATTCCCAAAGTGGAAGCAATTAGGCAGCCATGCCCCCGGCTTGGTAGCAAAAGGCCCAAGCCAGTGACACAAAAGCTATCAAGCTGTAAACTCCATATGCTCGTTAAAGATAGTAAGGCCTATCAATGTCATGGTCCAAGATACTCATTTAGAATTAGAATGGTCAAGACGCCATATACTCATAATTCTCTATGGGTACTTAGTCAACACGACACCAACCATATAATCAAACAGTCACGGAAACAACTTCCTATCATGTGACTAATTGCATATAAATCATATTCAAATAACATTTCGCCTCATATCTACTAAGGCTAATTCATTAATTAAATACAACCTTACTTGAAGACAAATCCCCGACCCGAGTCCCGCGACGGGTCATCAGTCAAACCGGGGCTGACTAGATCTTAGTTTGACCAAACCCGTTTGGTCAAACCGGCTAGAAACAGAGTCTTTACCATATAGACTTGAACATAAAATTCATCATATTCATTACATGTTCATTTCATTAAAACTTCTAACATGTGAATTATTAAATCTTACGAAAACCCGCTTGACTTAAAGGATATTAAATTTAACTATAATCTCGTATTATAATTTCTAACATGTGAGAAATAATAATTTTTATGAAAAAACCTTTTTAATTAAATATTTTACTTATTAACATTTCCCACTTGCTAAATATTACAAAACACGATAAAATGGCAATAACTCAAAAACCGTCACAAGTCCATGGAAGGGACCCACGGACTGTTTTGGGCCGAAAATAAACCGGCCCATTATGGGCTGTTTTGGTTCAACATTTTTAAAACCGTTTTCATAATATTTCTCGCATGCTTAACATATTTAAAACCCGTCAAAACAACAACCAAACAATCAAGTATCGACACAACCCAAAAGGACCAAACACGGACCAACCAGACCGGGCTGGACCGGGTCTGAACCGGCCTGGTTTGGACCGGTTTCCAGCCCTCTAAACAGCCCCCTACACGGCCCAACACCAACATCAATTCTAAATCAATTCTAACATGTTTTTAATTAACAAACAACCATTTTAACAATCATCCATACAAAAATCATGATTATAATTAAATCATTCAAATATGTCAAGAACACTAAACTTGTTATAAATTCATAAAACATAATAATAACAACTACTTATCATGTTACTAACTAAAAATCA
>JAIUZE010031060.1:0-14295 GCA_022085475.1 Heliosperma pusillum | reverse complement strand
TCCTTTTGTTATGACCCTTTTTATTTATGACACCTTTGTTTATTTATTAAAATTATTTTTTTTTCTTTCCGCAAATTTGAGGGTGTCACAATAACACCCATTATAGAATGTGATGGCAAGGAGCCATGAATCTAACCCATGATGAGGACATTCTCTTTGTAAGTCCTTGTACCTCTCCCAGGCTTCATATAGGCTCTCATCATCTCCTTGTTGGAAACCAGTGATTTGACTTCTCAACAAAGCGGTCTTCTCTAGGGGGAAGTACTTTTGGTAGAAGGCAAGAGCTAAGCTCTCCCAATCGGTGATACCTAAAGTAACCTTATCAAGGCTATGAATCCACAACTTTGCCTTACCCTTCAAAGAAAATGAGAAGAGCATATCTCTAATTTGCTCTTGGGTGACTCCATTTTGTCTAATAGTGGAGCAATAGTCACAGAAGTTTTGGATGTGAAGGTTGGGATCTTCTGTGGTATTGCCACTAAATTGGCTTCTTTCTATAAGGTTAATGAAGGATGGTTTGATTTCAAAGTTTTCGGCTGTTATTTGGGGTGTAGCAATACCCCTTGGAAGTGTTTCTGCGGTGGGTTTGGAATGGTCTGAAAGTCGAACCATTTCCTAATGTGAAGGTGAAGATGGAATGCTAATTGAAGATTGGATGGTTTTTGTGAATGGAGATGAGAATGGATCTTCTTCTCCTTCAAGATTAGATAGAATATCCGAGTATTTCTCACGAATACGGTCTAAACTTGAAGTATCAGAAGCTTTTGAGATTTCGTTGAATAGCTTTCGTCTCCTATGTAGAGTTCTTTCTAGATCGGGGTCTAAAGAGATAGGGGTCCCTAGTCTAGAAGATCTGGGCATAAGATTGAAAAGCTAAGATGAAAAATCAAGAGAGGTCTAAAGGAATTTGGGTTCCTAAAGACTAGATAAAACTAATTGCGATAAAAATCACAAGAAAAGGAAAACTAAACCGTGCTCCCCGGCAACGGCGCCAAAATTTGATCAGGCCTGTCGCAAGCCCAATACAAAGATAAATTACCCAGACTAGGCTAATAACAAATTAATGTAATTAGGGAAGTAGGGGTCGATCCTCAGGGAGATGGTGGTTCCTATGGAATGTGAATTGTCTCGCAATTGAGTTCTATCTAATGATTATCTGGGTTTTGAGATTTTTGATATCTAAACTAATATAAAGCATAAATAAAAACAAAATAAAAACAAAATAAAAATAGTAAAGCAAGTAATGAAAAGCATCTAGGGAAGTAGGTTCGCACATGTAGATTGATATATTGATGAAATTGGATTTAGGATATGCAAATAATTCATTGAGCGTTCGTAAGAATGGCGTATTCATTACAATCATAGATCAGATGGTCTAGCAGGCTTTTAGTGCGATTTACTAGGTCTTAATCCACTACGTCACGCTTTGTCTATTCAATTCCTGTATATCTACCTTGGAAAAGAATTCCATACTAGTCAATGATTGTGATCAAGAATCGTCAACTATTGTTAAAGTCCAAACATGCATAGACACAATGTTTTAAAGGCACAATTTCCTTTATCCAATTATCATCTTTTAATCAATCTAACATGGCTACCCTACACCCTAGAAAGGATGACTACTCACTCATGATGATATCTATGTCTAAAATGATATTAACAATGAAAACTAGGATAGACATGTTTATTTGGTTTTGACTTTTTATATGGCGATAATAAGGACGCTAATTGATAATCTAGGAAACGAAACAACGATTATAACGGTACTAAAATGAATCTAAGACAATATGTAAAGCGAATAACAATCAAATGGAAAACAGTAAGAACATTAAACAAGGGATAAAACAGAAATACCTATATGACGACAATGATAACAATAATAGAAAATCCTTGCATATAATAAACGATCCTTGAATTGCAACGCTTGAATCACACAAAGGAGATTACAAGGATGAAATCCTTATTAATCTAAACTAAGGGACAGAAATAAACTAAGAACTAAAGACTAAAAAAGAAGAAAATGAGAGAAGGGAGGCTAGTTCCCCCTCCTCCTAATCTAAAGAGAAGTATATGAAGAGAAGAGAAGAGAAGAGGATTGTAAGAAAGGTGTGTTGAGATGAGAGGCTAGATGATCTATTTATAGTATTAGGGTTTCGTGGAGAAGAGGTCGGGCATTAAACACATAGGACAAAAGTAGGAAGAAGACGCCGCAATGCACGAATCAGCAGGAATACCCGATCGGGTACACCACTTCAGGAAGCAATTGACTAACGCTTCATCTTCCTTTGCTTTGACTTGACTTCCAACATCCCCCTTGACTTCTGCAATCGGGTTTATTGATAGGATTTTATGTAAAGCGATGAATTCTTCCTCCTAATTGATTAATCTTCCGACAACTACGAAACCGTCTTTGCTTCTTCTCTCTTTTGAATTTGTGAACCTTCTTGAAATGCCTTTCACTTGGTCAAGCTTGCTTCTTCAAATCATCGGGTTCTAGGCAAATGCTCGGGAATATAGAAAAAGGGCGTAGAAACGTCACTTTCCCTACAAAACAGGTTAGAACACAGGAATTCGCCTAGAAGACGATATTAGCTCATAAAATGGCTTAACAGAGCACAAATGACATACAAAACCGAGCTAAATTGGGGGTTAAAACCATACAAATATTCACTTATCACTGCTTGGTCTGGCTGTTTGCTGCTGATCCTGGGCCCTTGAGAGGGACTAGTATGACCTTCTCGAGGACCTTATTAATGCTAAGACTGGTCACATAAAAAGAAGATGGCTTTGGATGGATTAATTGGCCCTTTTGCCTGACTGGCTTCTTGTCATGACCTTTGAACTTGTAGGCTGTTTTAGGTGGACTTCTAGGAACATTTAGGAAAACTTGTCCGGGACTTTTAGCTAGCTAAGGACCTTAAGACGGGATTCACTTGAAATCTCGCGTAAAATCCAAATACGGACTCGGAAATTCTAAATTCGACACGGAAAATTTAATTCTAAACTAAAACTAAATTTCGCTGAAAAGTATCCGTAAAATATTTTTACTATAAAAATAGGGTACATTTGCGGGTGTTACAATCACCCCACCTTTTAAAAAGTTTCGTCCTCGAAACTTGAGAGTAGAAAACAAAAGTATCAAGGACAAGAATCGGTTTTAAGAATTAACAAGAAAAATTTTACATGGAAAACATGATCGCTAACAACCACAAGGTAAAGAGACTTACCATGAAATCCTTTAATCCAATTTACTTCAAACTCATTATCCTAAATTTACAATGAACTTTCTCATCCTCGAAAGTCAAAACCCAATCCACGCAACAAAACATAATTATCTAAGATCCAACTAGCCTCATCCCATATCTCACGACAAGGAAAAATCCACAATCCATTATCGATTATAATAATTCTTTAATACACCATAACATCCTTAATTCGATCATTACTACGCTCGAAGCCTCAAATATAAATAGTCACATTAGGAAACTATGGTGGTTAATAATTCTCAAGATAAATGGGTTCACCATTCTAACACTATAATTCATAACAACTGAGCACTAACTATCCAAAGCTTGCAACGAACATTTCTCAATCTCAAACTATGATTGCTTAAGAATAAAAGAGAATTACTAATTCTAAACCACAAAGACCAATCACTTGGCAATCAGACAACCATTCGAATCATCTAGATCATCTAAAACTCAAAATGAATCAATTTTCATTTATGACAATACTCCTCAAACTTTGGGTACCGGCTTAATTACCCTAAAGCAAAAATCTCTTTTAGAATTCATCAATTAGAGACATCTAATTCCTAAATGATATCCCAAGCAACTGTTATAATACCCAACATCAACGAACTATTTTCATGATCCACTCAATTCTCAAAATAGCACTACTATACCAAGCTCCAAATCTAAAACCACCAAGAGAGGATACATTATCACTATTAGGATTCATCCTAGAGCTTAAGTCCTATTTCCCATGATCAAATACAACATGAAATTTGCTCAATCCAAAGACACATATTCTAGCTAAAGAATTCCAAAATACATTACACTTATTCCCTGAGCCTTACAAACGGGATATCCAATCCACTAGAGAAAAGATGAAGCAGCAACGAGTTAAGAAAGGATAAGGAAACTCAAGGAGAACACGAGAATAATCAGGCACGGGATTACAAGAGAGGAACGCTGAAAATGACGAGGTCAAGAAAGAGATAAAGCAGATAGTAGAGTTAAGAAGATATCCGAGTAAGAAGTAAGATACTAGCATGCGATCTCTTAAAGATCAATCTTGACAAAAACATTCAAGAATGGAAATAAAAAGGGATGATGGCACGAGTAAAGGTTTAAGGTTTAATTCCACAAAATTTCTCCTTTCAGGCTTAGGGTGATAGTAAAGCAACTCATCCCAAACAAAAGTCTCTTACAAGGGACCATCGTACCACAATCATCAAAGTAAGGTACACCTAGATTTAACAAATCGATTAAAACGTAATTCATCCACCCTTTCATATAACACGGATTCCCAATTGCGGAATTGCAACTCAAGCATAAGAACATTTTCTCAACTCCATAATTTGACACATTCCCAAAGGTTTCAAAAACCGAAGAACCAATAAGGAATTCTCCATACTAATCTCTTTTCAACTCTTATGGTCCACAAGGTAGAACACCGAACAAAACGTCATTATCAACATCATAAGGCATCACCGACATAGCCAATCTAATGAGATTCCACTCATTTCCAAAATCCTTAAGTAACATGGTTTAATCTATCACGATGACTTACAACCTCAATCAAGTCTCCGATACCAGGATATAAGATCATATTTATTATTCCAAGAACTATAGCCAAGTACTTTTCCACCAAGCGTATACTCTAACACATACACTAGAATCCACAAAAATTCACTTAGTCTCAAAAGCATTTTACACCTCAAGGTATCATTCGAAACTTGTTATTTACACCAATTAGACCTATCATAAGCATGGTCTTCAAAACAATACTAAACTTCTAAGTCCAAAAGACTAAATTACTAATGAGTTAAGAAGTCATAGCCAACTCATTCGACCTTAGACCATCGAATATCATGAACTATTTACACACAAGTCATGACAAGCATTTATACACTAAAATCATCAAACATACACACAAATTTTTCTCAAATCCCAATTTTATTCTAATCAACGCTAACTTTAAAGTCCAAAATTCTTCCGAACAAGTACAATATGCCACAAACAAAAGGGTATGGTGTCCACAAAAGGTCACATAAGGAAATTGAGGGTACAAATTGATAAGGAGGAGGAAAGTAACAAGAGTAATCTCCAAGGGGAGAATACGTTAGATGATAAAGAAGCACTTAGATAGAAGGAAGAGAGCATGATACATTAAGGACGAGAGAAATTCATCGATGAGGAAGAAATATACTTCAATTAGGCTTGTCAATCTTCAATCTTCGGTAAAGGATACTTCTTCTAGGTAACACATGATCCTCCTCAAAACGGTGGATACAAACAAACATAACATGATCGGGCCTGTCGCAAGCCCGATACAAAGATAAATTACCCAGACTAGGCTAATAACAAATTAATGTAATTAGGGAAGTAGGGGTCGATCCTCTGGGAGATGGTGTTTCCTGTAGAATGTGAAGTGTCTCGCAATTGGGTTCTATCTAATGATTTCTGGGTTTTTGGGTTTTTGATATCTAAACTAATATAAAGCATAAATGAGAACAAAATAAAAACAAATGAAAACAATAAAGAAAGTAATGAAAAGCATCTAGGGAAGTAGGTTCACACATTTAGATTGATATATTGATGAAATTGGATTTAGGATATGCAAATAATTCATTGAGCGTTCGTAAGAATGGTGTGTTCATTACAATCATAGATCAGATGGTCTAGCAGGCTTTTAGTGCGATTTACTAGCTCTTAATCTACCATGTCATGCTTTGTCTATTCAATTCTTGTATATCTACCTTGGAAACGAATTCCATATTAGTCAAATGATTTTAGCTAAAAATCGTTAACTATCGTTACAATCCAAACATGCATAGACACAATGTTTTAAAGGCACAATTCCTTTATCCAATTAACATCTTTTAATCAATCTAACATGGCTACCCTACACCCTAGAAAGGATGACTACTCACTCATGCTGATATCTATGTCTAAAATGATATTAACAATGAAAACTAGGATAGACATGTTTATTTGGTTTTGACTTTTTATATGGTGATAATAACGACGCTAATTGATAATCTAGGAAATTAAACAACGATTATAACGGTACTTGATCGGGTTGTCGCGTACCCTAATCAAAGATAAATAACCCAGACTAGGCTAACAACAAATTAATGTAATTAGGGAAGTAAGGGGTGGATCTCGGGGAGACGGGAGATACTTGTGAATAGTTGTGGTTAGAACTCTACCTTCGACGATTGGTAAATGTTTGTCACTAATTACTAAATAATAACAATGCAATAAAGAAAAGAATCTAGGGAAGTAGGTTCACACATGTAGATTAACATATTGATGAAATTGGACTTATGCAAATAATTCATTGAGCGTTCGTAAGAATTGTGTGTTCATTACAATCATAGATCAGATGGTCTAGCAGGCTTTTAGTGCGATTTACTAGGTCTTAATCCACAATGTCATGCTTTGTCTATTCAATTCTCGTATGTCTACCTTGGAAAAGAATTCCATACTAGTCAAATGATTTTGGCCAAAAATCGATAACTATCGTTACAATCCAAACATGCATAGACACAACGTTTTAAAGGCACAATTTCTTTTATCCAATTATCATCTTTTAATTAATCTAACATGGCTATCCTACACCCTAGAAGGGTGACTACTTATGCATGATTAACAATGAAAAGGAAACTAAGATTATAAAACTAAGAATGATAAACATGATAAAGGAAATACTAAAAGAAAATGAAACTATAATGTAAAGACGAGAATAAAGATTACCGAAAAGGATGAGCAAAGATTGAAATGGAATAAGAACTTGAATAGGAAATGCAAACCCGGAAACTTGAATTCCAATTACAACTAGAACAACTACAATTGAAGAAAACTTAGAACTAGACTAAACTAAACTAGAGAAAACTAAAACTAAACTAAACTAAGAAAGAAGAAGAACTAAACTAAAGAGAAATGTAAGAAGAGAAGAGATGTTGTGTGAAGAGATGGATGATTTGATATGAGGGTTAGAGCATCTATTTATAGTATTAGGGTTTCGTGGAGAAGAGGTCGGGTATTAAACACATAGGTCAAAAATAGGATGAAAAAGCCGCAATGCTCGAAGCAGCACACATACTCGATCGGGTACACACTTACCCGATCGGGTAAGTTGCCATCTAGAAGTATTTGACTAACGTTTCATCTTCCTTCGCTTTGACTTGACTTCCATCATCCCCCTTGACCTCTTGAGTCGGGTTTGTTGATAGGGTTTGATGTAAAGCGATGATTGCTTCCGCCTAATTGATTGATCTTCCGACAACTACGAAACCGTCTTTACTTCTTCTCTCTTTCGAATTAGTGAACCTTCTTGAAATGCCTTTCACTTTGTAAAGCTTGCTTCTTCAAATCGTCGGGTTCTAGGCAAATGCTCGAGAATATAGAAAAAGGGCGTAGAAACGTCACTTTCCCTACAAAACAGGTTAGAACATAGGAATTCGCCTAGAAGACGATATTAGCTCATAAAGTGGCTTAACAAAGCACAAATGACATACAAAACCGAGCTAAATTGGGGGTTAAAACCATACAAATATTCACTTATCAGTACTAAAATGAATCTAAGACAATGTGTAAAGCGAATAACAATCGAACGGAAAACAATAAGAATATTAAACAAGGGATAAACAGAAATACCTATATGACGACAATGATAACAATAATAGAAAATCCTTGCATATAATAAACGATACTTGAATTGCAACGCTTGAATCACACAAAGGAGATTACAAGGATGAAATCCTTATTAATCTAAACTAGGGGACATAAATAAAACTTAGAACTAAAAACTAAAGAAGAAGAAAATGAGAGAAGAGAGACTAGTTCTCCCTTCCTCCTAATCTAAAGAGGAAATGTAAGAAGAGAAGAGAAGAGGATTGTAAGAAAGGTGTGTTGAGATGAGAGGCTAGATGATCTATTTATAGGATTAGGGTTTCGTGGAGAAGAGGTCGGGCATTAAACACATAGGACAAAAGTAGGAAGAAGACGCCGTTTTCTCGAAGCAGCACAAAAACCCGATCGGGTACACACTTCCCCGATCGGGTAAGTGGTCATCCAGGTCCTTTTGACTAACGTTTCATCTTCCTTTGCTTTGACTTGACTTCCAACATCCCCCTTGACCTCTTAAGTCGGGTTTGTTGATAGGGTTTGATGTAAGGCGATGAATTCTTCCGCCTAAATAATTGATCTTCCGACAACTACGAAACTGTCTTTGCTTCTTCTCTCTTTCGAATGAGTGAACCTTCTTGAGATGCCTTTCACTTGGTCAAGCTTGCTTCTTCGAATCGTCAGGTTCTAGGCAAATGCTCGGGAATATACAAAAAGGGCGTAGAAACGTCACTTTCCCTACAAAACATGTTAGAACATAGGAATTCGCCTAGAAGACGATATTAGCTCATAAAGTGGCTTAACAAAGCTTAAATGACTTACAAAACCGAGCTAAATTGGGGGTTAAAACCATACAAATATTCACTTATCAAACTCCCCCAAGCTAAACCTTTGCTTGTCCTCAGGCAAACATAACAAACAATACCAGGACAAAGCTGCAAGCATTGGCTACTACACCATCAAGAAACAAATCTCAACATAAAGCTTTGGAAACATAATGAATCATAACCCAAAAACAACGTGGGCAAGAATGATACATAAACACGGCTGAGATTTAGATAACGGCGTAGCACAGAGAATTTCACTATAGATTTTCGGCTCTTGCATGATCTTTTGACAAATGGACTCTCACGGTACACTCGAACACTCAATGTATGTAAAAGGTGATTTCTTTATGTGTAAAAGTTTGAGACACTCACCTATCTACGACTTATGAAAATGTGTCCGCAGTCTAATATGGTAAACAATTCAAAACACAAGTCAAAGATCACAATGCACATAGAAAAGAAGCCGAAAAATAAGAAGGCTTTGGGAAATGGGTGAAAGGTGGACAAACAGTTATGGTCATGTGAAGTTTTGAGTGAGCTAGCAACTGACCAATGATAAATGAATACTCAATTCAAACTTTCGATCAACTTCCCAGAAGACGAAAAATGAAGCCAAAAGGAACTGATTGGCTTATTACACACGAAACACAAGGGTAAACTCCTTTTGAATATTGACTTGACATTTCTTAGGAGATACTCACAACTTCTTCTATTTTATTTCTTTTTCTTTCTTTTTCTTCCGATTTTTTTCTTTTCGATTTTCGATTTTCTTTTTTCTTTTCGATTTTCTTTTCTGAACATCACTTCTTGAATATTTTTCGTTCTCCAAATTCACTTTGTCATTAAGGAACCAAATCTTCTCAAAAGAACACCCATACACCATAGTCTAGCTACTAGCTCAAAAGGTAGGCAGTTTTTGTATGTAGCTATTATTTTTGTGAAGCATTTGTATGAAGAGGCTGATTTGAGGTGTAATTCAAAGTTAAAAATGCTTCAAATCTTAGTGAATCATGAATGCAATGCTTATAGAAATTAAATGAGAACCATACTTATGCGTTTTGACATGACACTCATCACAAGGAGAACTACACACACCTAATTGAGACTGGGTATAGATGTACCAGTCTAAGGAGGTTCTACCTTACAATATATGTAACTTGCCAAATGTCAAGATCAAGCGTACTCATCTATAGATTCATTCCATGCCTACTGTGTACAAGACTTCCCCATGTATGCTCAATTCAATAAATATTGAATCATTATCTTTTGAAAGCTCTAAGTTTGGGAAATGTAACATGATAGCATAGTAAACAAGCAAGCAAAGCATGAAAAACATTCAATTGTGTTCAAAATTATTAAAATTTTCTCAAAAATCTCTCTTTCTTTTATTCAAAATTTGAAAAATGATCAACTAAAATGCAAAATGGGAAAATGCAATCCCTCCCCCAAGCTAAACATCACATTGTCCTCAATGTGAGCACAAAGACAAAATATGCAATGAGATGCTTAATGGGAAAAGAGAAAAATGAAAGAAGAATGAAGCTTACTACTCAGCGCGGACTCCCCCAAGCTAGTCTTTTGGACTTGACAAGGAAGGTCTTTATAGGTTCTTCAAAAACTCTTTCATCTGCAAAATAAATCCTAATTAACGAAAAAGGGAAATACAAAATTAAAAATGCAAAAACAAAAGGAACACGGGTTGCCTCCTGAGAAGCGCAATTTAAAGTCTTGCTAGACTCCACTTCTTTCTTTGAAATCATCCTTTATCTTTAAGCTCACTATCATCCAAGCTTGTCATCTTAGCATGCTTTACATTCTCCATCCATGCTAAGCTTTTCCGAGAATAGCCCCTTCTAGCACTTTTAGCAGTAGTGCTTTTAGTATGATCACCTGCAAGAGAATCTACACTAAACTGTGCCTCCACCGGATCCGTCAGTAAGGATCGAGGCATAGAAGAAACAACAGAAGAGTCATCAACATTAAGCACATAACAAGGTTCTTCTAACACGGGACCCTTAACGGTTGAAGTTTTATTAAAGGTCACCTTGTCATCTCCTATCTCTAATGTTAGCTTCGTCCCATTCTTGACATCAAAAACCGCACTAGTGGTGTGCAAAAAGGGTCTTCCCAAAATGATTGGGATTTGAGAGTCTTCGGTCATGTCAAGTACTAGAAAGTCAACGGGAATGAAAAACTTACCAACTTTGACGGGCACATCTTCTAAAACACCCATAGGTTATTTTAGAGAACGGTCCGCCATTTGCAAAGTAATATTAGTGCATTTCAAAGCACCCATGTTATGTTTTTCAAACATAGAAAAGGGCATGACACTTACACTAGCACCCAGGTCGCAAAGGGCCTTATCAATGGTATATGTGCCTATAGTGCAAGGGATGGAATAACTACCAGGGTCCTTAAAGTTTGGTAGAGACTTATTTTGCAAGAGTGCACTACACTCTTCAGTGAAAGCTATGGTCTTAGTCTCATTGAAGGATCTCTTCTTGTTGAGGACTTCCTTCATAAACATGGAGTAAGAAGGAACTTCGGAAAGCAATTCAATGAAAGGGACTGTTACCTTCAAGTTCTTGACGACGTCAAGGAATTTACCATACTTTGCCTCCTCCTTGTGCTTGGCTAATCTTTGGGGAAATGGGACCTTGATCTTAATAGGAGTCTCGGGCTCTTTCCCTTTTGACATGGGCACCTCATTCTCAACATCAACAACCACGGGCTCATCATTATGCTTACCACTTCTCGAGGAAATGGCATTTACAGTTTCGTGAGGTTGGTAACATTGTGAAGGCAGATGCCCTTGCTCTTGGTAGGTATTAGAAGAGGCATAGTGGGAAATTTTAGCTTCCAACAATTTGATGGCGGCATCCTTAGCTTGATCACTCTCTTGGAATTGAGCTATCATGGTGTCTTGCCTTTGAGCCAATTGCAGCATCATGGCTTCAAGTTTACTTACACCATTGTCACTCTGTTGAAATGTAAAGGATTGGAGTTGTTCTAGCTTTTGTGTGAGAAGGGCTACTTGAGCTTGTAAAAGCGTCAAAGTGGGATCCTCCTGCTTAGATTTCGATGGTATGGAGCGGGAATTTCTATATTGAGAATCGTGAATTGCCATGGATTCAATGGTATTGTGAGCATTTTCAACATTGATTTGATCAAATCTTCCATTGTTAGCAGAATCCAGGATTCGACGGGACTCTATATAACACCCATTATAGAATGTGATGGCAAGGAGCCATGTGTAACAACCCGAAAAGTACCCTATTTTTCTAGTGAAAATATTTTACGAATACTTTTCAGCCTGTTTAAGTTTTAAAGTGGAATTTATTGTTTCCAGTTGAATTTTGAAATTCCGGGTTCGTATTTGGAATTTCCGCGAGATTCCATGAGAATCCCGTTTTAAGTCATCTTTGACTTTTCTTGACTTTTAAGTCGTCTTTGACTTTCTTGACTTTTAAGTCATCTTTGACTTTTCTTGACTTTTTATTCGTCTTTGACTTTTCTTGACTTTTAAGTCATCATTGACTTTTCTTGACTTTTAATTCGACTTTGACTTTCGTTGACTTTTCCGACTCACCCCGTAATTTGAAAGACCGAAAATATATTTGAAAAATAATAAATTTAATTTATTTTAATTTATTAAGAATTATTTGAATTTATGATAATTTAATATAATTATTTTGAATTTATTCGGAATTAAAGAGAAGATTTTACGTTTTAATCCCGAACGTCATTTAACTATTCCCGAGTCAACTTAAGTCCCGAATCAAACCCGAAACCCGACTCTTGCATGAGTCACACGCCCCATGTCACCTTTTTCCACTCATATTAGATCTTTTAATTAATTTGATTAAACTAATTTAAATATCTAAGATATTTGTTACTTTATCAATCGGTCCGTTTAAATTACGCAGATCGCTTAAAAACAGACCCGATTTCTCTCCAAATCACACGTCTCTTTTTCCTCTCTTAGGACTTGACATTTTCTTTCTTTTGATTACAATAACATAATATCTAAATAATATCTAGATATTTGATTTAATTAACTTAATAACTAATTAATTACCGGCCATAATATAATTATAAAACCCGAGTCAATCCCGTAACAACAATTTCAAAACCCGACTCCATAATTCCCCTATATCTACACGGCACACACCCCAATCTTATTCACTACTTATCTTTTCATTTTACAATAAATCAACTTAATACCTTTTTAATACTTTCTTTAATCGTTCTTGGTGTTCTTCATCGTTCTTCGTCGTTCTTCATCGTTCTTCGTCGTTCTTGAGCAAAATCGTCATAAAACCTTCATTTCTTATTCAAATCCGTCCTAACTTATATTTCTAGAATCTCCTCTTCGCTCTCCATCTTCAAGTACGGTTTATTTTCAATTCCGACAAAATCGTTTTCAACACTTTAATTATGGAAAATCAAGTTTTAATTCTAACAATAGTATTCTTGTCATTTCTTATAAGGGGAAGATTTTGAAGACGAGTTTGGTGACTCGTATATTTTGGGTGAAGATTAGTAGACGGGTTTTTCTTTACTTCTTATTTTGGTGCTACTTGATTTTGCTAGCTAAGGTAACGATTCCGAGTTACTCGACGAATTAATGTTACATATCTTTTGTTCTTTTGTTTTGGTTCATCCTTTGTTTTCTTATGTTTTTGTTTATGTTGTTGTTATTTATGATTTTTTATTAGTAACATGATAAGTTGTTATTTTTACTATGTTGTATGGAATTTTTAATATGTTAGTGTTCTTGACATGTTTGGATGATTTATTTATAACCATGATTTTTGTATGAATGATGGTTGAATTGGTTGTTAAAATGGATGTTTGATTTTAGAACATGTTAGAAATAAATTGGGTGTTGTTGTTAGAGTGGCCGTGTAAAGTGGCTGGCAAAACCGACCCAAACCAGGCCGGTTCAGGCCGGTTCAGGCCCGGTCTGGGCTGGTCCGTGAGTGGGCTAGTGGGTTGGGTTGATACTTGATTGTTTTGTTGTTGTTTTGACGGGTTTTAAATATGTTAAAGCATGCGGGAATTATTAAGAAACGAGTTTAGAATTGTCGTCTCAAAACAGGCCCAAACCAGGCCGTGGGCCCAGTCCAGGCCCGTGTTAGGTCCGGCCCAAATCAGCCCATGAGTCACCATTTTAGTCTTGTGACGGTTTTTGAGTTTAGTGTTAATTTATCGTGTTTTGTAATATTTAGCAAGTGGGAAATTTTAATAAGTAAATTATTTAATTAAAAGTATTTTTCATAATATTATAATTCCTCACATGTTAGAGATTATAATACGAGATTATAGTTTAATTCGATATCCTTTAAGTCATGCGGGTTTTAGTAAGATTTAATAATTCACATGTTAGAAGTTGTAATAAAATAACATGTAATGAATATGATGATTTTTATGTTCAAGTCTATGTGGTAAAGACTCTGTTTCTAGCCGGTTTGACCAAACGGGTTTGGTCAAACTAAGATCTAGTCAGCCCCGTTTTGACTGATGACCCGTCGCGGGACTCGGGTCGGGGATTTGTCTTCAAGTAAGTTTTATTTAATGAAGGAATGAGCCTTAGTAGATATGAGGCGATA
>JAIUZE010031058.1:0-13022 GCA_022085475.1 Heliosperma pusillum | reverse complement strand
CACGGCCATGTTTCAAAGAGGAACCTCTGAGCTAGCATACCAGCTTCCCTACCTCGTGTTATAGTTTATTATCGGATTCACATGATAACTTTCATATGCTAGGTTATATGTTAGTTAATTGTTTCATAACATGAAAAGCATATCATATATGTTAAGGTTTTGTATTTTCAATATACATTGCTTTTATGTTATTCATGTTTTATTAAACTCGACATTTCGTGGCTGGGAGAACTCGGAGTTACTCCCCAATGACTGTGGCTTCCGTGTTTATATTTAATGCGGTTGGCAGGTGGTGATGCATATTTGGGGTACATTGACGAGCTAGCGAGCGAAGTATTTACCTTGGACCTATATTCGGTTCTTTAGGATTGTATATTATTATACACTCTTTTTATTTCCGTATTTATACGGGAGATATGTCTCCCGTCTTGTATATTTCTTTGTGTAATATTATTTCTTTTTCGTTATGAACCTTTTTATTTATGACACCTTTGTTTATTTATTTAAATAATTTTTTTTCTTTCCGCAAATTTGAGGGTGTCACAACGGGGATCAAAACTAGTTTAGTTGTTAACAAGTCATTCTCCATTATCCAGGTCGCTTGTCCTAACACAACAAGTTAACTAAGAAATATTGCAAATTCTTATTTTTGATGCACCATTTTCATCCGAAAAATAAAACGGGATTATGTTGTCACTTTTTGGTAAAATGTAACCACAGTTTATGTCAATTTATTTTTAATAGCGGTCACATCTAGCTATTAAATGGTTACAAACCCTATCTTATTATTTCAGACTAAATCGGTCCGTCTGAAGCAAGATCAACTGGAGAAATATTTATCATAATTTGGGTGGGTCTCATGATAATAGTAATTGGAATATACATCGGATGTATTACCCTTATAGGGTACAAGTGTTATTACTTAAAGAGCTCGAAAACTTTACTACCTTAATAGAAATATTTTTCTTAGCGTATAGAACTATATAGTTTGAAAACTTTATTGTGATCCTTAAAAAGTCTAATTGCTGCCTATTCGGAATCTAAGCGGATACGTAGAATTGTACAACTCCAAAAATCTACTTTATACTAAACCAGAAACAATTCTTGGCTTCTCATTGGATGCTGAAATAAAGGAAAGAAAGAGGCAAAATTGGCCCACTACTTGTGCTAAGAATTAATTACTCTCTCTTCTTACTTGATTTAATTTCTCTCTCTTCATTTGATTTAATTACTCTCCCCTCATTTGCACAATTTGTTTCACTATTTCTAAAACTATAGAAAATATCATAATAATGTATGAAACTCTTAACATTTGCACAATTAATACGAGAACGGTACAAAAATTACAATTAAATGACATTCGATAATATTAAAACTTTTACAAATATATAAATAATATGTGAGCCACTTTAAAAAAAATTATATTTACTTGCAACTACTTTAAAGCTAATATAAATATCTCTAATTTTATATTTATTTACCAACAATATTTTATAATAGCATTTGAAATTCTAACTAGGATTTTTACATTTAGTCAAATCGTTAAAATTAACCCCTGCAATAATTTAAATACTAATAAGCATATTATAATTGAGTTTTAAATTTGAGGGTCACCCATATATGTGTGATTTTGATAAATGGTATTTTTTCCGCCACCTCCATAGAATCATAAAAAGACATGTATTATACATGAATTATTTAGCATAGTAAATAAACGTTTTAAATTCTAAACTATTTAGATCATGTATTTAATAATAGCGCGCATTATTATAAACCGTGCATTTGTTGCACGGGTTTAAAACTAGTTTATTACAATGCTAAAAAAGTTTCATATAACTTTAAACTCGGAGGATTAAACCTGAAAACTTCATAAGAATACACGTAACTTTTTTTTCCAATATAGTACACCCATCTTTTTTTGATATGGAGGAGTAAGAAAAAGCTTTACTAGGATACTTGGAATCAGTTTTTTCAAAGATGATAGAATAATACAGCTCAAAAGCTTTACTATCATACTCGAAATTAAAGTTTTTTCTTAGTAGATACAATTATACATAGTATACTTTTTTTGAGGATACAATTATACAAAAATTGCATTAGAATACTTGCAAGTTTTTTGAAACTCAAAAATTAAAAAGTTCAAAGACATTATTTTTATACTCAAGAATTTTATTTCTATGCTCAAAAATTTTATATTTATGCTCAGAAATTTTATGTCGATGATCAAAAATTTTGCGATGTTTAAAAAGTAGCCAACTCAAAAATTTATTTATTTTGCTTAAAAAATGAAATATGAGGTACTACCTCTGATGTACCATCCTCTTTTTCGATAACACATGCATGGTTAGTGGCGGGTCTTGAATTTAAAAATAAAGGATTTAAGTTTTAGACACCCAATCTTGTGTATAATACTTATGGTGACGTACTAAGTTAATAGGGATCAAGGGATCATTATCACTATAATATACTCCATCTGTCTCAGAACTCTCATTAAATTGTTTATATGTATTTATATAGAAAGACATACGTATAAAAAGAGTGGACTCGCTTTTAATATCATTATAAATAAATTGGAGAGTAGATGAATCCAAAATAGAAGAGTGTAAAATATTAACTTCAAACACTAAAAAGAGTTTAAATTATTGACGGTGGTGAAGGGAGTATATAAACTTAAATAGCCAACGGGGCCTAAAAGTGTAAAATTGCCCGTCAATGATTATTCCAAGGGAAGGATATGAGGAGGAAGGCATGCATACATGATAGTATGATACTCCTGTAGTCCTCTATCACAAATTTTCGTCCTCTTACCCTCTAATATTTTGTGGCATAATTTTTGTCCCTTTTCAAATTTAATTTGGAAAAACTTTGTTTATTTAATATATCCTACATAACTAACTACCATCATCACCAGATTCACCACCATAAGTATAATATTTTAATACTCTTTAATTTAACAGGTATACTTTGTTTATTTAATATAAGAGCATATGAAGTACACTTGTATATCTATATGTGCATGCTTCTACTTTTGTATTTCCTTTTATGTACGTTTAATGTGATATGGCTGGGAGAACCCGGAGTTACTCCCCACTGACTGTGGCGTTCATGTTTTTCATGGATGAACAGGTTGCTTGATTGGATGAGTTTTTGCTTGTGGTATTTTGGGTTCGGGTGTGAGCTAGCGGGCGTGGTCCCTGGATTGAAACACCTCTAGACGATTTTAGCTAGTTGCTAATAACTTTGTTGTTGGATAACATTTTGAGAGACTTCGTCTCTTTTTTGTATTTCATACTTTAGTTTGTAATATTTGACACTCCTTGTATTTTCTATTTGCATGTAAAAAGGTTTTTAAAATACCGTATTTTCCGCTAATTAAATCACATGCTTGTATGTTTTATTTCCGCATTCGCGAGGGTTGTCACAGTTGGTATCAGAGCTTTTTCGCTCCCGACGCACACACGTGAACCCTAAACTTAAATTATTTGACCTTGAAATAATAAATGAGAGATGGGTAGACTTAAGGACCTAAGGTGGTAGTCTTTGGTGTACTTGATGTTTGTTAGGTTCTAACTTGTTTGTTGATTGTGTTGAGTGATGTTATGTTTATTTATATCTACCGTCTTAAGGTGGATCATGTGTTACCTAGAATAAGTATCCTCTACCGAAGATTTGAAGATTGACAAGCCTAATTGAAGTGTATTTCTTCCTCATCGATGATTTCTTTCGTCCTTAATGTATCATGCTCTCTTCCTTCTATCTAAGTGCTTCTTTATCATCTAACGTCTTCTCCCCTTAGAGATTACTCTTGTTACTTCCCTCCTCCTTATCAATTTGTATCCTTACCTTCCTCATGTAACATTTTTGTGGATGCCATACCCATTTGTTTGTGATATATTATACTTGGTCGGAAGAATTTTGAACTTTGTGGAATATTAGTGTTTGTTAGAATGAATTTGTGATTTGGGGAAAATGGTGTAGATCTAATTTCACCCTATAGTGGTGAGAGTTGGTATCCTTGAGGAAAGTGTGGTAAGGTATGTTTAATAACTTTAATGTATAAATGCTTGCCATGACTTGTGTGTAAATAGTTCATGATATTCGATGGTGTAAGGTTGAATGAGTTGGCTATGACTTCTTAACTCATTAGTAATTTAGTCTTTTGGACTTAGAAGTTTAGAATTGTTTTGAAGACCATGCTAACGATAGGTCTAATTGGTGTAAAAAAGAAGTTTTGAATGATATCTTGAGGTGCGAAATCTTTTGAGGTTAATTACTTCTTGTTTTTCCTATTTTGTTTTTGTGATATAGCTTGGTTTAAAAGCATTTGCTATAGTTCTTGGATTTAAGATATGATCTTATCTTATGGTATCGGAGACTCGTGTTGAAGTAGTAAAGGTTCTATGTAAATTGAACCATATTACTTGAGATTATAGAAGATCGAGTTCGATGAGTGAACTATGATGAAATACCTTGTGACGTTAATGATGATGTTTGACTTGATTTTGTATACTTTGTTAATAATGAAACTCGTGGGCTATATGATGTTGATAATGACGTTTGTTCGGTGTTCGACTTATGGGCCGTAGGAGAGTTGAAAAGAGTAGGTGAGACTTCCTTATTGGCTTCTCGTTTTTTGAACCTTTGGGAATGTGTCAATTAGGGGTTGATTGAGATAATGGTACTATGCTGATTGCAATTCCGGCAATGGGGAATCAAAGTGTTATTTAAAGGTGGATTAATTGGGTTGTAATCGATTTGTTAAATCTAGGTGTACCTTACTTTGAATGATTTTTGTGGTCGATTGTCCCCCCTTGTCCGAGAACTTTTTTTTGGGATGAAGTTGCCTTTAACTATCACCTATCGAAGGAAGAAATTTTGTGGATTAAACCTTAAACCTTTACTCGTGCCATCATCCCTTTTCATTTCCATTCTTGAATGTTTTTGTCAAGATTGATCTTTAAGAAATCGCATGCTCGTATCTTATTTCTTACTCGGATATATTCATACCTCTACTATCTTCTTTGTCTCTTTCTTGACCTCGTTATTTTCAGCGCTCCTCTCTTATAATCTTGTGCCTGAGTATTCTCTTGTTCTCCTTGAGATTTCCTTATCGTTCCTAACCCGTTGCTGCTTAATCTTTTCTCTAGTGGTGTGGATAGCCCGTTGTAAGGCTCAGAGAGTAAGTGTAATGTATTTTGGAGTTCTTTAGTTAAAATATGTGTCTTTGGATTGAGCAAATTCATGTTGAATTTGATCATGGAAAATAGGACTTAAGCTCTAGGATGAATCCTAATAGTGATAACGTATCCTCTCTTGGTAATTTTAGATTTGGAGTTTGGTATTGTAGTGTTATTTTGAGAATTGAGTGGATCATGATAATAGTTCATTGTTGCGGGATATGGTAATAGTTACTTTGGAGGTTGTTTGGGAAATTGTTGTCTTAAATTGTTACGCTCTAAAAAGGAATCTTACTTGTGAAATTTAGATTTGTGACCAGATTCGAAGAATAATCTCGTAAGCAAAGACCGATACGTTTTGAGTTTGATGAGCTAGATGATTTGATTCATTGACGTATCGCTATGTGTTTGGCAATATATATGATTTGGAATTGGTACTCATCCTTTGCTTGATGCATGGTGAGTTGACTTTCGAAGATGAGAAAGTTCATTGTAAATTTAGGATAATGAGTTTGAAGTAAATTGAATCAAGGGATTTTCATGGTAAGTCTCCTTTACCTTGTGGTTGTTAGCGATCATGTTTCCCTAGATATAAATACTTTGTTGGTGGTTTCTAGTAAGAGTTTTGATGAAACTAAGAAGATTAGAGTATGTAATGAATCTTTCATGTGGATTTTTAGTTGTGGAGTCTACCGTGCCGATGGACTTCAGTAGATACAAAATGGATCTGAATAATTAGGTTATTGGCTTGAAATCTCGTGATTATGGAATATTTTTGTAGGAATTCTGATGATTGAAAATGTTGAGTTGCAAATTGGGTAAATTGCATTCTCTTGAGGATTTGGTTTATTAGTAGAGTTAGTGATGTCGAATTCTTGTAGATCTTCCTGCCGACTTTATCTTAATCTTCCTATCCCTAAGAATTCGATTTGTTTTGTTTTTGCGTGTTTTGTATATATTTTGTTATCGTGATTTGTGAACTTGATGTTCGAGTCGCTCTATGTACGTGTAATGTTTTGTTATTTGATTTTATCCTTGAGAAAACTTCCAAATTTTCATATTGTATTTCCAATCTATGGTTTCACCGAAGTTTTAAAGATGGTTTGTGTACCCTCTTTTTGGAGAAAATGGATTTCTTTTGCTTTTATATTTGGATTTTGCGTTTGTTTGGATGTTTGCACTTGTTATTGGAGACGTCTGATAACTAGTCCTGCACTTACTAACGTTGTTTTGAATTTCGACTTCACTATTTCGACAAAGATTGGTTTGGATAATTAGAGTTCTCGTTCGCGACGAGCATTCTTGAGATCCGTAAGTAAAGTTTCACACTTATGAAAAAATTTCTTTAAAACGTTTTCGAGATGAAACTCGTTGCATAAATGTTGCCCTTATAAAAGTTTTCGTATTAATTTTGAAAACCGATTCTTGTTCTTGATACTTTTGTTTTCTACTCTCAAGTTTCGAGGACGAAACTTTTTAAAAGGTGGGGGTGATTGTAACACCCGCAAATGTACCCTATTTTTATAGTAAAAATATTTTACGGATACTTTTCAGCGTAATTTAGTTTTAGTTTAGAATTAAATTTTCCGTGTCTAATTTAGAATTTCCGAGTTTGTATTTGGACTTTACGCGAGATTTCAAGTGAATCACGTCTTAAGACGTCTTTGACTTTTCTTGACTTTTTCCACTTACTCCACTCATACTCCCTCATAAACCCTAATTCTTCCTCACAACTCAACTCCTTCTTCCTCACTAAGAAAACCCCAAAAGCTTAGTTTCCATTTTGATCCGTCTTAGAATCGTCATAACTCTTTCATTTCTCGCTCAAATTCACTAAGGTTCGTCTTAATCTTTCCCTCTCATCGTCCTCTATCTTAATTGGTAATAAAATTACCGTCTTTCTCGCTTTTCAATTTATCCGTCTTTCTCAAAGGTGAATTATATTCATCTTTTGTCGTCTTTGTTTAGGTGGAGACTTTCTAGACCCCGACAAAGATAACTATCTAGTGGAGGAAGGCTTAGAAATCGTTTAAAGACGCATAAAGGTAACGGTGAAGGGTTACTCGATATCATTTACGTGTTTTATGTGTTTTCTATGTTAGAAATCGTATTTAGAATAAGGTTAGTAATCTTAGTAATTGTGTTGTTGATGTTGGTTGTTGTTAATTGACAGTTGATATGAGAATTGATGGTTTGTGATGATAAATGATGATTGTTTTATGTGGATTGCAAGACGAGATTGAAGGATCCTGTGCCCGAGACAGAACGCTGGCAGCGTCCATTGACGCTGGCAGCGTCGTGGGGCTCTGGCAGCGTTGCTTGCTGCCAGTTTCCCAAGTCGACTGCAGTTTTCCTGCACTGACCCCTTTTCGTAAAATAATCATATCTCCTTTGTTACTTGCTTGTTTTGGGCTTGTGACATTCCGTTAGAACCGTAAGAGGATAAGAAATCACCTCCATTTGGAATTTCTGCATTTGCATGTCTAGAACTCTAGTTATGACCGTTTGAAGTGGACCCTTGTTTTAGTTGGTTTCCAAACAACGTTGTTTTGGAGAGGGGATCTATGTTTCTTATTTATTATGCTTCATAAACTTGTTCTAATGCTTATGTATCATGTATTGATTCATTTTTATCATAGTTAAATTTATATAATTCCCTATTCTCATGTTTTGTGACGGTTTTTGGTATGTCCCACTTTGAGTCGGGTTTTACAAATGTTACGGTTTGAGCACTATTTTGTTATGTGCTTTGTACTCTCATTCCCTTGGCTACCTCCACGTTCGTAAGGCTGGAATGTCGGAACGGGGATGTATCCTACTGCGTAATTGCATGTGTTAGTGGACATACGACGACGTTGTTGGGAGGCGAACGCTTTGCGTTGATCGACCCGGCCGTCAAATGTTGTGTACTTGCGAGGTGGTGTTATTTGCTTGTAGCGTACCGCTTGTTATGAGGCTTGTGCACTTTTCCGCCTCTTTCGTGAATTATATCGACCGAATTTGGGGTACTCGGCGTCTTTGATTGACAGAGTCTTGGATGCGAAATGTTTATCGCATGTCGAACCGGAAAATGCAATTTCGGGAGTCTGGCCAGATTTAGACTAGGACCGTATTATTATCGTCGTCCTACCGGGAGGAAATTAGTCCACATATACTAAATGAATTGAATCGTGTATGCGTTCAGGGAAATGCTTATCTCGTGGATGCCTTTCATTTACCGTGAGAGATGTCGTCATTATGTCGGTGTGTTTGGATAGATGATTACATGAATGATTATATGATTGATCATTGAATGACGTGGCATGGTTTGTTTGTCGAGTCTCAATCTTATCAAACTTATACGGCTAACGGTGAGATGTAAGCCCTAGTGAGCGTATTCGGTTGCCTAAGAGTGTCTCCCCCGAGTCTTATCTATAGCATGATGGTTACGGATTGTACTTCATATGCTCTTTTCATTATCTATTGAATTGCCTATCTATCCTTATCGTATTTCACATGTATATCTATATATGCATGCTTCTACTTTTGTATTTTTTTTATGTACGTTTAATGTGATATGGCTGGGAGAACCCAGAGTTACTCCCCTCTGACTGTGGCGTTCATGTTTTTCATGGATGAACAGGTTGCTTGATTGGATGGCTTTTTGCTTGTGGTATTTTGGGTTCGGGTGTGAGCTAGCGGGCGTGGTCCCTGGATTGAAACACCTCTAGACGATTTTAGCTAGTTGCTAATAACTTTGTTGTTGGATAACATTTTGAGAGACTTCGTCTCTTTGTTTTATTTCATACTTTAGTTTGTAATATTTGACACTCCTCGTATTTTCTATTTGCACGTAAAAAAGGTTTTTAAAATACCGTATTTTCCGCTAATTAAATCACATGCTTGTATGTTTTATTTCTGCATTCGCGAGGGTTGTCACATATCCTGTTTCTGTGTCCCATTCAGTTCATTTAATACCACCTCAGACTTATATGCATTAACTCTAAGTCCTGAGGTAGCAGAGTTGACAGAACTCTAAGCATGAGCATGATGGACATGAAATCCCCCTTACAGAACATAAGAAGGTCATCGGCAAATAATAGGTGGGTTAGTTTGAGACTTTTACATAAGGAATGATATATGAAAAACCATTTGTGAGCATCATACTCCATTACTCTAGGAAGATACTCCATAAAAATAGAAAACAGAAGAGCAGATATAGGGGTCACCTTGTCTTAGTCCCCTCTGTCCTTTAAAATACCCATACTGAGCTCCATTGAGGTTAAGAGAGTAAGAAGTAGAGGAAACACATATCATTATTATCATCCTAACTTTCATAGGAAACATCAGTGCTCCCACCATTTGGTCTACAAATTATCAATCAATCGAGTCATAGGCTTTCTGTAGATCAATCTTGAACATACATCTAGGGGAGACCATTTCTCTATTAAACAGCCTGATCATGTCTTGACAGATGAGTATATTTTCAAGAATACTCCTTCCTTTAATAAAACCACCCTGATTTCTGCTGATAATATATGGTAGTACTAAAGCCATTCTGGAGCACATGATTTTTGAAATGGCTTTATAAAGAACATTGCAGCAAGCTATAGGCTTAAAGTGTTTCACACTAGTAGGTCTATCCAGTTTAGGGATAAAAGTCACAGTAACATTTACCTGATTCAAAAGCTTTCCTGTCTCAAAGAAGTTCTTAACAGCATCACATACCTCTCTGCCAACAATAATTTCCCATGCATCTCTGTAAAACTGGAAGGTGTACCCATCTGGCCCTGAAGATTTCCCGTTAGGGATGCTACAAATACTCTGCTTAACTTCCTTGTCTGTAACTGGTCTCAAGAGAGTCCTCTAGTGATCCTCATTTCAACAAGGATCTTTTCTCACAACATTCTGATTCACATTAGCTACATTCATATTAGTACCTAACAGTTCATGGTAGTAGCTCAGAAAAGATGTTTGGATAGTATTACCATTAGTAGAGAGATTCCCATTTATATCCTCTATTTGAAATAACTTGTTCATGCTTATTCTTTTCTTAATAGCTTGGTGAAATATGTAATATTTATGTGCTCTTCTATTGACCATTGCATTTTAGCTTTTTGAGCTAAGAAGCTATCTCGTCCTTCAACAAGCTCCTTAAGGTCAGCTGCTAACTCAATTTCCTTATGAATTAGATCCATATCACCTGGATTATCAACGAGCATCTTCTGAATATCTTCCAACACAGTGCTAGCCACACTCGTGTTATTCTCAATATCTGAGAAGCAGGCCTTATTGAAATATTTGAGAACTCGCTTAAGGGCTTTTAATTTCTTCACTACCTTGAACATATTAGTGTCATTGTATTGTTTACTCCACACATTTGCATCATTATCCATAAAAGAATCTGCAGTCCCCCACATATAAAAGTATTTGAAGCTTTTCCTCCCATTTATCTCTGTTTTCCTATCCACTATTGTGCAGGGGCATTGATCAAAGAGACCTTCAGGGCGAAAATGTTCACATAATCCCCAAACATATCTATCCATTCCTGATTCCGCATAGCTCTATCAAGTCTACTGTAAACCCTATCTTTGATATCGTGTTTGTTAGACCAAGTAAATAAGGCTCTAGTAGACATAATATCTTCCATATAGCATATTGAAACACAATCTTGAAAATGTTCCATTTCAGCTTCAGTAGTGCAACCCCCTAATCTTTCTACACGGGAAAGCACAGTGTTGAAGCCCCCCAGCCAAAGCCAAGGGTCATTACAGTTAATTGTCACCTCCTTCAGGAATTGCAATACCTCAATTCTTTTCTTTAGACAATTAAAAGCATAAATCATAGTTAAATAAAAACTCTTGCCATCAGGTTTTGATTGAATTAACATATGTATATGTTGAGCACTATACGAGAGGAATTGAATATCAAAATAACTAGGCTTCCAAAACACCCATATTTTCCCCTTTTTATGCCACCTACAATTAGTAGAGATACTCCAGCCAACTAAAACAAACAGTCCAACCCCATGATTATGCATAAAACTACTTCACCACCTTATGTTTATTAAGTTCATTAAGATCCCTATCATTCCAGAAACCAATGTTATGCATTAACACTAATATCTGGAGGGTCCTTTCCACCTTTCTCACTTCTTCCTTCAGGTGTAATAGTATTGTTCAATGCATGAAGAAAAGTACGTACACTGGCTCAATTTCTCTGACTTCTTCATGCACACCATACCTGTAACAACCCGGTTATAAAACAAGAGAAATATTATAATAATAAATAATCCATCAGAGTATAAAGATGAACACCTGACCAATCCGGATCGATACTCAAATCCAAAACTAAACTAATGCATTATTAATATTCTCAAACTAAAATAAATCCCTAAATAATTTAATGTCTTGCCACAAGTCTCTCCAGCCCAAGAACCCAGACAAGCAACAATAACTTCAACTTGAGAATGGGGGTCGACAATCAGTCAGGAGTAACTAGGTGCTCTCCCAGTCATGTTTACAACAAGTTAAGCATGACAACAATCCATAATAGAAATAAGCAGATCAATTGTAACATGTGAAATACCATAAGCAATTAATTGTAGTAACCAAGACAAACATCGACCTGCAACACAACTAGCACGACGACTCAACTCTAGATGAGCACAACATACCAAACAAGTATAATACGGACCACACACAAACCGAAGGCACAAAGCTACAAATAATTATAGCGAATATAGCGTATAACGCACTGCCTCTAACGACTAGAGCGTACAGCGCACTGCCTCTAGCTGATGGAGCATATAACGCACTGGCTTCATCGGGTATGGAGCGTATAACGCACTGCCTCTACGGTACTATGTATGGAGTGATGTTATGTTCATTTTTGTATCTACCGTCTTGAGGTGGATCATGTGTTACCTAGAAGAAGTATCCTCTACCGAAGATTTCAAGATTGAGAAGCCTAATTGAAGTGTATTTCTTCCTCATCTATGAATTCTTTCGTCCTTAATGTATCATGCTCTCTTCCTTCTATATAAGTGCTTCTATCTCTTCCAACTTGTTTTACCTCTTGGAAATTACGCTTGATAGTTTCCTCCATCTTACCATTTGTACCCTCAACTTTCTCACGTGACCTTTTTTTGATACCATACCCGTTTGTTTGTAGTATATAAACCTAGGTCGGAAGAATTTTGGACTTTGTAGAGTGTTAGTGTTGATTTGAATGAATTGGGGATTTGAGAAAAATTATGTAGACCTAATGCAACAGGAGTTCAATGCCATGCTCAAAGACAAGACCAATCAACCTATGATCAGCCTAACCAGGATTCAATGCCAAACCTACCCTATGTCAAAAGCTATCTTAATGCTTTGTATAGCCCAGGCCCAAGCAAGCAAGCCAAGACACGAGCCAGTGGTAGCCATGACACAAGCCAAGACCAACACAAGCCAAGACCAACCAAGCCATAAAACAGACTCACAAAACAAGCCAACAAAACCTTTGGAAACTCAGCCACCAGCAGTGCCTTGGGGAGGGTCTCAGGGCAACTTCCAAGCTTAGGGACTCCCAACCAACTATGGGGCATGATACTAGGGAGGGTCTACTACCTTTTTGTCCAGGAAACCTTCCTCAGAAAACGTCAAGAACACCCCTCAAAACACAACCCAAGTGAACCAGTCCAGTTACAGCCTTACATGTAGCAGTTTAGCTGTTTTGCAAACCTTCCTCTTTTAGCCAATTAAACAAGCCTAACCAACCCCCAAACCTATGTCTTGGGAAGGTCCCCTACAACTTTCCCCAGGACTTCCCTTCCAAGAAACAAACACACAAAGAGTTAGCTTAGGGACAACTTCAAACTGT
>JAIUZE010031057.1:10638-21025 GCA_022085475.1 Heliosperma pusillum | reverse complement strand
CGACTCAAAAGTCAAGAAAAGTCAAACTCGCCTAAAGACGGGATTTTCATGGAATCCCGCGGAAATTCCAAATACGAACTCGGAAATTCTAAATTCGACTCGAAACTTAAAATTCTAATTTAAAACTTAAATTTGCTGAAAAGCTTTCGTAAAATATTTCTACTAGAAAAATAGGGTACATTTCCGGGTGTTACAGTTTCATCATAGTGTAAACCATGAACTTGAGTGAAGCCTTTCGCCACCAACCTAGTTTTGTAGACATTATAATGTCCAATTATGCCGTTTTTTATTTTGCAGATCCACTTGCACTGAAGAGGTCGTACCTTCTCAGGTAAGTCTTGTTGGAGTAAGTGTCCTCCACAATAGTGCATTTATATAATAAATCTCATTTGGAATATACGTGGCATAATTAGTATATTTTGATACTCCAAGTCAGTTGATTAACGTAAATCGGTAACGCTCAGCTGACTAGAGTTTGACGTTATTGTCGTATGACGGCGGTGATCAACTGATCCCTTTCCGTCACACCTATAGGATGAGACCCAAACAGATAACTATTATTTGTATACGATACAGTTTAATTAAGTCCCTTACAGATATATTTGATATATGTTTGGTTACGAAAGTTATTAATTGGAAATTGAGTTAGGAACTCATTCCGTTTAAGTTTATTAGTCAATTATACGATAACTGACTGAATAAATTTTTACGTCTTATTTTAATACGATTAAATAAGATTTAATTTAGTGATTAATCGTTAATTCATTAAATTAGTTGAGGTTATGCATATATTTTGAGGTAGAGGTAATTAGTTAATTATATTTACAAGGAGTTGTATAATAAATTAACTGAACATTGTGGGACCCATTATATAGTGATATAATGGTAAAATATCACTTAAAAGTTAAGTGTATATATTTGAATCATATAATTATTTTATGATCTAATTAACACTTGATTATACTAGATAATTAAGCATATGATTAATAAGTATTTGTGGGACAAATATCAAAAATCAAAATGGACCATTATAGGGCATAATGGACCGGATTTGTGCACATGGAAGAAGCTTGTGTGTTATTCTTTTCTTAACACACAATCAACTATTTGATAGTGACATATCTTCCATACTTTAATCATCATAACCACCCTTACACACTACCATTTTGCATGTGATCATTTTGAGCAAAAATAAGGCATATGTTGAGTGATATGGCCGGCCATGTGCTCTATATTAGACCATTTTGGTTGTTCATTTCACTAGTGGTTCATTCTCTTATTTTTAGCTTATCTCTCTAAGCATAACTTCTCTCTAAACTCTCTCATAACTAATATTCATATTATTACTAAAGTAGTAATAAAACTTATATTAGTTTCTCCTTATCACTATATTTTCTAGTCTAAATTTATAGTGATAGTTTGGGTTTAGTCTTGGGTGCAACAAGAAGGAGACCTTCTACTTTGGAGGTTATTTTATGAAGGATCATCCACTAATTACATGCTCAAGAACAATAAGAAGGAGTTCTTATTATGCCCACATTGAACCGAAAATTCCCAATGTAAGGATATTTTTGTCTTATCCTTTCTTTTATGCTTTTATATTTGCATGCATGATAACTAGATCCTAAATCATTAAGTTAATGTAATTTAATGAACTAATTATAAGAGTCTAATTAGAGGTCTAAGATTATCATGTGGTATCAGAGCTCAATTGTTACATGCATGTTGATTTTAAGCATTAAAATCGAGTTATACGATAACTTGGGTAAAATTGAAAATTTGTGTTAAAAAAACTTGTTTGCACAAATTTTTTGATTTTCATGCATACCTACTGACCTTAAAATGGTTGTGGTCAAATTTGGTGATTTTAGGGGTTAATTTGCTATTTATTTTGATTTATGGCCTTTAAATCATGTTAATATGCATTTTTTATGTTATAAGTTAACTAAAAATAGTTTCATGTTGATTCTGGCTATGAAATTTTTATATGATTTCACATGCATGTTGTATATACTGTATGTAAAATTTCGTGACTTTTAACTTAGTTTTTCATGATTATTGATCTTTATGATGTAAAAGTCAATAAAGTGAGATTATTATGTTCATAAAACTGAAACGTCCATTTATGGTCTTGAAAATTTTTGGTACATTTTATAATATGATTTATATCATCTTGGTGAAATTTTATAATTTGTGTCACTATTGTACTATATTTAATGGTTTTTATTTGATAAAACCGTTAAATACAAAGTTATTTTTTCATAAAATTATTTTTAATTTTTGGGAAAATGTTTCTGGTTTTTAGAGTTCCTGGAAATGTTCCAGAATGTACAAAATTTTTGGTTTAAAATTTTTATGATGTTTATATTTTATTTTGGGTTTATTTCATAAATGTTATGATTAAACCTCTATATTTAGCAAATACGATCAATTCAAACTAATTAAATATTAACAAACTTATTGGGGACTAATTTTGAGTTCTAAATCAGTGTAGATAATTAGTTTGAGCTTAAATACGATTTAAGTGTTCATTATTGATTTTTAATGGTTAAAAATCGATAAAATCCATAAAACCGAGCTAGAATGAGCATGATAAGGATCAAGGGCGATTTTGGCATGATTTTTACAGCATTTTATTTATGTTGTTATTGTTGAATGAATGAATGTCATTTATTTAATTTTTAATGCAAGTTGTACCTAGTATGGCCTAGATTATTTTAATCAGTATTACCCGTGATGTAAAGAATACCGATTCGGTTGTAATTTTATTTGCGATCTCGTATCGCCGTTTGTAATCATTTAATTTATTTTCTAGATCAAATGTATAATAGGAATTTTATTTGTATCTTTTGTAATTAATTATTATGAAGACGGAGATTCCCGAAGTCGGTGTTCCAAAAGACAGTGCCTTTTTGAAGTATGTTCCATGAAGAGGCAAGGGGCCAAGGAGTTGGTTTCCGATTTTGTAATCATCTAGTTAATTAGATTAGCTAGGTGGCCATACTAGGATTTATTATTTGCTTGCTTTATGTTTTCGCTCATGCCAAAATCGCCAACATGCATTTTTATTTCTCGATTGTCAATTCAAAGTTATTTAAAATTCTCCGACTTAGTTCGCTTATAGGGAATTAATAACTAAATTGACAAGACCTCTCACATGACTTAAAAAATTGAGATTAGCCTTACCAACTAGTAACACCTATGAATCCCGTGTTCATTAGGGCTACCACGCTCGTGGGCCCCTTTTTACCTCGGGTAAGTAGGGTGATACGATCATAAGCTAAAATTGGATTGGACTCAACGAGATAAGCGTTATCTTGGGACTAGGAGATGGATTTAGTTGAAATCCGTCAACCAAGAGTTCTAAGGGTAGAATTAGTCAAGTATTGACTTACCATTTTTAGATAAAGGTAGCATACGATGACTACTTTTGTCTAAAGATGGGTCTTGGAATCATTTATATAATTTAGTGAGGGGTCATTATATAAATGCTTGACTTGTTAAAATTGTTTTACAAGTGAATTATATATAAACAATGAATGTTTATTTTCCGTTGATATTTATTTTATACACGCAAATGACAAATATTTTATCCTTCTAATAACTTGTAAATCCGTTCAATCATGGAAAGGAGTTTCCATTATTTTATACGGTAGCATTTTGATTGCGATCTCCGTTTAAACCACCGTAGCTAATGACAAAATGCATTTTTCTTTTTGATCCTCATATTCACCATTGCAAATATCTCTTATGAAGAGTATATGAATAAGTCACACTTAGTAAAAAACATTTTGATTTTGTTTTAGTGACGTTTTCTTATTACAACGGTGCATCTATTTTTTTGCTCAAACGAAAATATTTATAATTTTTTGGTATGTCGTCATAATGCTCCTTATCGAGGCTTACCTCAAAAGAGGCCAAATCAGTTGGGACGACTAGGTTTATCGATTTATTTGAAATCATGATTAACCAAATACCGTAGTCACTTTATGAAAGGTTTATCCTTTTTGAAGGTAAAACCATGAATGAAATGAAGAGTAATCTTCATTATAATTCTAATCTACTTGTCTAGGTAGAGATTCATGAAAGTGAGTGGGAGCTCTAAGATGGATGTTTATATTCTTAATTGTTAAGAATAAGACGAGGTTCAAGAGTAGGTTGGCATGATGTTCACACAAATCGAGGTAAAAAGGCAAGGCTATTTTGAATAGTAAAGTCAAAACCCAAGCAGGGTGTCGAGCCCAACTTTTGATGATTCTATTTTACAGTGTAAGACACTAGAAAAGAATATGCCCCAAGTTTTCTAAAGAGTTAGAAATAGGGTGTAATATTTTCACCCATAATATCTATATGATCGACATTTATTTTGCTAAAATGGAAGTTTTGGGTATTAGATACCCATTATGGTTTTCATCGATGTATTCAATGCATATAATAATGATTCGTGAGACGACTAGCCATGATTAAATGTCGACCTACAAGAGAAATATAACTATTGTAGTTTTATTTCTATAGAGACATATAAAAGGTATAATGTGATCAATCTAGTTTTGTATTTAGAGGTATACTTTAGTAAAAGTTATTATGTACATGACCTCTAAATAAAGAATATAGTATCCACTTTAGTGTACGACACAAGTGTTTCACTTTTGTGAATGGAACAAGCGTTGTATCTTTTTTGCCTATACTTGGTCAATGGTTATCCCATACCAATCAAAGGTAATTATATTCTTGACCTAAACTAGAAATTACTTTTCATATAGATTGAAAAAGGCTCAAAATTGGTGACCCTAATCTAATCTTAATTCTGGATTGTGTAGCACATTAAGAGGCTAGTATTGACTACTATCCCTAAACCATTTGATTTTGAATATTATGGTGTGTGCGAATCTTGTATTCAAGGCAACATGATTCGTGCCCTTTTTATTCAAAAGGAAATCAAACTAGTGAGCTAGTGGCCCTATTACATAATGATATGTGTGGTCCAATAATAATCACAACCAGAGATGGTTATGACTATTTCACTTTATTTACCGACGATTTAAGTAGATATTATATTTGATTCTACTTAATGAGGTGCTATGAGAAATATTTGTAAAGTTCAAAGAGCATCAATAAGAAGTAGTTAACCAGCAAGAGTATTAGATCAAGGACTTACGACCAAATCGTAATAGAAATATCTAATTATTGACTTTGATTTTCACCAAAAGTATTGTGAAATTGTTTCACGAGTTAACTTTTCTAACACACATTATGAAATAAGGTGTTGTTGAATAGAGAAACAGAACCTTATACGATATGGTTTTGTCTTTGTCAAGTCACACTGAGCCACTTGACTAACCTCGGGCTTTTATTATTTTGTCTACTATTTGTTTTCCCACCATATTAAAGAACATATAAAACAATCTTATTTTATTCTATATACGATATGGATGGGTAGCATACCTAATTTGTAAGTTATCCGAATGAAACAAGTGCTCAATAATCCTACATTGACCACGAGAATAAAGCGTTTGTGACTCGTGATGCTGTCTTTCAATTATTTCTTGATAAGACTGAGTGGGAGAAAATGTTTCAAGAGCCACAAACTGAGCATATGGTCCGGAAAAGGTTTCCTCATTACTTTTTCAGTAGTTGTTTCTATTGAACCTTGGAGGTTAGGTAGAATTTTTCACTCTTTGATAGTGATGAGTTCGTATTACTTTTAGAAAGTAACTCACATGTGAATTATAAAAGTAACTCACTTGTGAATTATAAAAGACTGTTTCTAGTCCCAAACTTCATGATATGGCTTAGAGTCATGCGATTCGTTATGGACTCCATGCACGATGGTCATGAATGTGACCTGGTTAATTTCACTTGAAGAAGTACGACCTCTTTAGTGTAAATTGATTTTTAAGATCGATATCTGCATGCAGGAACATTAAAATGTTTTCAAAGATAAATTGGTAGGCAAAGAGTTTACACCAATTGAAATGCTTTGATCCATTCGGAAAACCTTAGCGATTAAAGCATATCGTAATAGTATGATGGGCAATTGGATCTCAAGAACCACTTTCTTGAATACGATTCTAGAAGAGGTAGTATATTTTATATTCACCTGTGGGTTCGTAGATCCTAATTATCCTAAGTTAATTTGCAAGCTTAAGAGGATGTCTTATGTAAGAACTAAAGAGTTGGAATTAGTGTGTCAATCATGTCATAATATACTTCTCGATATCTTGAGGAATTATGTTGATACATGAAGTTTAGTGGGAGTAATGTGGTGATCATCAGTTTTATATGTGGAGACATATTAATCATTTCAGATGATGGAAGATTTTGGAGAAGTAGAATACATCTCTTAGATATCTGGATTTATGGAGATAAATCTAAAGGATATTAGCATTAAGTCAAAATTCTTATATTGATAAGATCTTTGACTAGTTCAAAATGGTTGAACACATAATAATTGATTCCTTTTGCTTCCGCTGCGGGATCAATTATATACGCTGTGATGTATACTCAATCCGACATTTCGCATGACGAATCTTTTGCAATCAAATCCAAGTGAGAGTCACTTGATAGCCATAAAGAACATCCTTAGTACTTGCGAAAGACTAAAGATATGTTCCATGTGTTTAGAGTTTACAGTGAGTTGTGTGTAAGGGGTTACACAAACTTCAGTTTCCAAACTGATCAAAGTGATTTGAAATCACGAATTGGCTGTGTTTTATAGAAGATTTATCTGTTGGAAGAGTTCCAAGCAGAAAAGACTATTGGAAAGGTTCCAAGTAGGAGTGACATTTTCAAATATAAATGTCATGTATCCGCTGGAAGTGTTCCAAGCAGTTTAATCATTGCGGATTTCACAACGGAAATGAAGTGCATTGCATCATATGATGATGCGTATGAAAGTAGCTTGGATTCGACATTATTGGAGGGACTTGAAGTAGTTCCTATAGTTTTATATCCTATCCCATGATACTGGTAAAACAGTGGGAGCTACCTTTAGGCCAAGAGTCCTAAGTCTAGATTCAAACCTAGACACGTACTCAGAATGTTTTATGTAATATGAGATTACGTAGGCAAAGAGAAATAACAATCCAAAAGATGGGAAAGATGCAAGTATTGCTAATCCAATAGCTATACTTTTGCAGGCTGGACATGATAGTCATGTCATTTCAATAGGGATTGAAATATGTACCTGGATTGGTAGAGATTATGAGATATGAAATTATTGATAGCGTATCAATTTTTTCAAATATTAGATAATCGCATTCATTGTTAGAGTTTCATTCAAACTCCTCTATTTAGTTCGACTAAATTTTAATACTTTGTTTATCCGAATTGGTTGAAAGAAAGGTTGAACCCAATTCAAGTGAATAGGATGAACTTACTGTTTTGTCCCTAGTCATTCATTTGAGGTGACGTCTCGAAGTGACTAGATTATAAGTCGATCAATGGTTGGTTCAGCACCATCGGGTCATGGAGATGACTGGTCGTTTACATAGACAGACTGTTGTGACACTCTGTTACAACAGTCTGTCGGGCAGTGACCATAATAGAGTCCCTTATCAAAATTGTTTAAGCTTGGTCGTGGCGGGGATTTCTATTTTATTCCTTTGAGTCGATTCTTTAGATTGGCGACCATTTACCTGAGTCGGTGTAGTATCCGATTGACTTTGGTTTTTGTCCTAGGTCGTGCCGTGAAAGGAGGCCGATGGACATCTTCTGGGTCATGGTGATCTGCATCATAAAGTGTAAGACGGGTCAACAGGAATTGTCCACCCACGTTGGGTATTAACATCTTTGGGCCACTCGAGGAGTAGTAACTGGAAATGCGTGGCCACGCTCGGAAGAGATCTCTGGTAGATTTTCCGGTCAGTCAGTTGCTCTCCCAGATCGAGAAAACCACTCTATTTATAATTTTCAATTGCAAGTGCGACCTGTAAGACACCTTGCAATTAGTGGGGGGATGTGACACAAAAGAGACAAGAGAATCGGTAACACACAACTTGTCAAGACAAGTGGGAGATATTGTTGGAGTAGGAGTCCTCCGCAATAGTGTTGCTACATGCACAACTTGTATCGGACAAGTGGGAGATTGTTGGAGTAAGTGTCCTCCACAATAGTGCATTTATATAATAAATCTCATTTGGAATATACGTGGCATGATTAGTATATTTTGATACTCCACGTCAGTTAATTAACGTAAATCGGTAACGCTCAGCTGACTAGAGTTTGGCGTTATTGTCGTATAACAACGTTGATGAACTGATCCCTTTCGGTCACACCTATAGGATTAGACCCAAACAGATAATTAATTATTTGTATACGATACTGTTTAATTAAGTCCCTTACAGATATATTTGATATATGTTTGGTTACGAGAGTTATTAATTGGAAATTGAGTTAGGAACTCATTCCGTTTAAGTTTATTAGTCAATTATACGATAACTGACTGAATACATTTTTACGTCTTATTTTAATACAATAAGATTTAATTTAGTGATTAATCGTTAATTCATTAAATTAGTTGAGGTTATGCATATATTTTGAGGTAAAGGTAATTAGTTAATTATATTTACAAGGAGTTGTATAATAAATTAACTGAACATTGTGGGACCCATTATATAGTGATATAATGGTAAAATATCACTTAAAAGTTAAGTGTATATATTTGAATCATATAATTGTTTTATGATCGAATTAACACTTGATTATACTAGACAATTAAACATATGATTAATAAGTATTTGTGGGACAAATATCAAAAATCAAAATGGACCATTATAGGGCATAATGGACCGGATTTGTGCACATGGAAGAAGCTTGTGTGTTATTCTTTTCTTAACACACAATCAACTATTTGATAGTGACATATCTTCCATACTTTAATCATCATAACCACCCTTACACACTACCATTTTGCATGTGATCATTTTGAGCAAAAATAAGGCATATGTTGAGTGATATGGCCGGCCATGTGCTCTATATTAGACCATTTTGGTTGTTCATTTCACTAGTGGTTCATTCTCTTATTTTTAGCTTATCTCTCTAAGCATAACTTCTCTCTAAACTCTCTCATAACTAATATTCATATTATTACTAAAGTAGTAATAAAACTTATATTAGTTTCTCCTTATCACTATATTTTCTAGTCTAAATTTATAGTGATAGTTTGGGTTTAGTCTTGGGTGCAACAAGAAGGAGACCTTCTACTTTGGAGGTTGTTTTATGGAGGATCATCCACTAATTACATTCTCAAGAACAATAAGAAGGAGTTCTTATTGTGCCCACATTGAACCGAAAATTCCCAATGTAAGGATATTTTCGTTTTATCCTTTCTTTTATGCTTTTATATTTGCATGCATGATAACTAGATCCTAAATCATTAAGTTAATGTAATTTAATGAACTAATTAGAGGTCTAGGACTATCAAGTCTACCAAGTCCCACACTTGATTTTTTCACATAGAATCCATTTCGGGTCGCATGGCCTCGAGCCAATGTGTGGAGTCGGGACTAAAAACAGCCGACTTGTAGGTGGTGGGTTCATCACTTTCCAAAAGTAATAAATCACCATCTTCCTCGATGCATCCGAGGTAACGATCAAGTTGATGAATAATTCTACTTGACCTTCTAGGGACAACAACCATTTCAGACGAGGAGGGAACGTTTTCCTCTACTTCATTTTCGGTTTGTGGCTCTTGAACTTCATCAAGTTCAAACTTTCTCCCACTCTGTCTATTAGAAACGAAATCGTTTTCTAGAAAGACAACATCACGAGCCTCAAACACTTTGTCCTCGTGACGGTTGTAGAAGTAATAACCACGTGTTTCCTTAGGATACCCTACAAAAAGACATTTGTTGGATCTGGGTGCGAGTTTTTCGTTAGACTTGTCATGAATATACGCCTCGCAACCCCAAGTTCTCGTAAATGACAAATAAGGAGCCTTTCCTTTCTATATCTCATATGGAGTCTTATCTGCCGCTTTATACGGGCTACGATTTAATGAAAATATTGCGGTTAAGATAGCAAATCCCCAAAACGAATCAGAAAGCTCTGTGAGACTCATAATTGACCGAACCATAGCTACTAAAGTTCAGTTTCTCCTTTCGGACACACCATTTAGTTGAGGTGTGCGAGGAGGAGTCCATTGTGATACTATACCACAATCTTTTAGGTGAAAATCAAATTCATTATTTAGATATTCACCACCACGATCGGATCGTAGTGTTTTAATCTTCTTATTCAATTGGTTTTCTACTTCGTGTTGAAGCTCTTTGAACTTTTCAAAGGCTTCACTCTTATGCCTCATTAAGTAGACATATCCATATCTACTCAAATCGTCGGTAAAGGTAATGAAGTAGTTATAACCACCTCTAGCTTGGAGAGTCATTGG
>JAIUZE010031057.1:0-10027 GCA_022085475.1 Heliosperma pusillum | reverse complement strand
AATCATAACTTATTAAAATCATCAAAATATATCAAGAACACCAAACTTGTTAAAATTTCCTAAACAACATAAAAATCATAACTTATTAAAAATCACCAAAATTTATCAAGAACACTAAACTTGTTAAAATTTCCTAAACAACATAAAAATCATAACTTATTAAAAATCACCAAAATTTATCAAGAACACTAAACTTGTTAAAATTTCCTAAACAACATAAAAATCATAACTTATTAAAAATCACCAAAAATTTATCAAGAACACTAAACTTGTTAAAATTTCCTAAACAACATAAAAATTCATGCAACATAAAAAAATCATCAAGAACAATAAAACCACATGAAAATTCCATACAACATAAAAATCATCAAGAACCATAAAACTAACATAAAAATTCCATACAACATAAAAATCATCAAGAACAATAAAACAACATAAAAATTCCATACAACATAAAAATTCCATATCTTCTCATGTTACTACTAAAATCATAAATAACCATAACATGAACCAAAACTAAAGACTATGTGACATTAATTCGTCGAGTAAAACGGAATTGTTACCTTAGCTAGCCAAAACAATTAGCACCAAAATAATAATAAGAAGTATAATAATAAGAAACCCTCCTACTAATCTTCACCCAAAATATACGAGTCTCCAAACTCGTCTTCAAAATCTTCCCCTATAAGAAAATAACAAGAAAACATTATTAGAACTAAAAATATGAATTTCCATAATTAAAGTGTTGAAAATGATCTTGACGGAATTGAAATTAAACCATACGTGAAGATGAGGAGCGAAGAGGAGAGTCTAGAAATATAAATTAGGATGGATTAATTAAGAAACGAAGATTTTTTTATGACGGTTTTGCTCAAGAACGATGAAGAACAAATGATGAACGACGAAGAACACGAAGAACGATCAAATAAAGTGATGTTTTGATCTTAATTTGATTTGTTGTAAAATGAAAAGTTGTTTGTGAGTAATGATGGTGTTGGGTGAGCCCGTGTAGTTATAGGCAAATAAGGATGTCGAGTTTTGAAATTGTTGTTACGTAATTGACTCGCGTTTACTAATTATTTTACGGTAAACGATTTAATATAATTAACGTTAAAGTTAATTACACTAAATATCAAGATATTATGTTATTAATAATCAAAAGAAAGACAAATATCTAGTCCTATTAGAGGACTTATGAGCCGTGTGAAATGATGAGAAGACGGATCTGATTTCGATCGTTTTGCGTAATTTTCGTTAACTGATCGATAAAGTGAAATAATATCTAGATATTATGATATATTAATCAAAAGAAATGAAAATATCAAGGTCTATTAGTGGGTAGGAGAGCCGTGTGGAACAAGATGATATCGGGTCTGATTTTTCTCGATTTGCGTAATCTCCGTTGACGGATCGATAAAGTAACAAATATCTAAGATATTTGTATTAGTTTAATCGAAAGAATTAAAATATCCCAAGTGAGTGGAAAACGATGTCATGGGCGCGTGACTCATGCCAAAGTCGAGTTTCGAATTTGTTACGGGATTTCCGATGAGTCGGGAATAGTTAAATGACGTTCGGTTAAAAACCGTAAAAGTTATTCTTTAAATTCCGAATAAATTCAAAATAATTATATTAAATTATGATAAATCATAATAAATCTAAATAAAAATAAATCAAAAATATTATTTTTTTAAATAAAATTTCGGTCTTCATACTTATGAGACGAGTCGGGAAAAGTCAACGGAAGTCAAAGTTGACTGAAAAGTCGAGAAAAGTCGAAGATGACTTAAAAGTCAAGAAAAGTTTAGGACGACTTAAAAGTCAAGAAAAAGTCAATGACGACTTTAAAAAGTCAAGGAAAAGTCAAAGACGACTTAAAAGTCAAGAAAAGTCAAAGATGACTAAAAACGGTCTTTTCATGGAATCCCTCAAAAATTCCAAATACGAACGCGGAATTTCAAAATAAGACTCGGAACAAAAATTCCTATTTTAAAAACTTAAGTTCTACTGAAAAGTGTTAGTAAATATTTTTACTAGAAAAATCGGTATTTTCGGGTTGTTTACAGTGGCTCTTGAACTTCATCAAGTTCAAACTTTCTCCCACTCTGTCTATTAGAAACGAAATCGTTTTCTAGAAAGACAACATCACGAGCCTCAAACACTTTGTCCTCGTGACGGTTGTAGAAGTAATAACCACGTGTTTCCTTAGGATACCCTACAAAAAGACATTTGTTGGATCTGGGTGCGAGTTTTTCGTTAGACTTGTCATGAATATACGCCTCGCAACCCCAAGTTCTCGTAAATGACAAATAAGGAGCCTTTCCTTTCTATATCTCATATGGAGTCTTATCTGCCGCTTTATACGGGCTACGATTTAATGAAAATATTGCGGTTAAGATAGCAAATCCCCAAAACGAATCAGAAAGCTCTGTGAGACTCATAATTGACCGAACCATAGCTACTAAAGTTCAGTTTCTCCTTTCGGACACACCATTTAGTTGAGGTGTGCGAGGAGGAGTCCATTGTGATACTATACCACAATCTTTTAGGTGAAAATCAAATTCATTATTTAGATATTCACCACCACGATCGGATCGTAGTGTTTTAATCTTCTTATTCAATTGGTTTTCTACTTCGTGTTGAAGCTCTTTGAACTTTTCAAAGGCTTCACTCTTATGCCTCATTAAGTAGACATATCCATATCTACTCAAATCGTCGGTAAAGGTAATGAAGTAGTTATAACCACCTCTAGCTTGGAGAGTCATTGGGCCACACACATCCGTATGTATAAGGCCTAATACTTCACTCGCTCGTGTCCTTTTTCCCGTAAAAGGAGCACGAGTCATCTTGCCCATAAGGCAAGATTCGCATACATCATAAGATTCGTAATCAAAAGGTTTGAGAAGTTTTGTCGAAACAAATCTCTTTAGGCGTCGTTCTTTTATATGACCTAAACGACAATGCCAAAGGTATGATTGATTAGTTTTACCTAATTTGAGCTTCTTGCTCTCTACATGATAAACTTCATTAACATTATCTAGAACATAAATACCTCAAATAGAGATGGCTTTACCATAAAACACATCATTAAAAGAAAATGAACTACTATTGTTCTTGATTACAAAATAAAAACCTTCCGCGTCAAGCACGGAAATGGAGATAATGTTCTTGGTGAAGGAGGGTACAAAATAACAATTATTTAGATACAATTCAAGACCACTAGCTAAGGTGAGTACATAAGTTCCTACGGAGACGGCGGCTACTCTTGCTCCATTCCCCATTCGTAGGTCCACATCACCCTTGGCTAGTGCTCGCACGTCTTTCAGCCCCTGCAAATGATTACAAAGGTGAGATCCACATCCGCTATCAAATACCCAAGTAGAAGTGCAAGCATAGTTAATATCTATCATATAGAGAGAAAAGAGGATTATACCTGACGGTGTCACACATCCGTCCTTCTTATCTTTCAAATAGTCGGGACAATTGCGTTTCCAATGTCCCTTGCCTTTATAATAAAAGCATTCAGCGCCGGCATGCTTCTTGCCCTTGGCCTTGGCATTGCTATACACTATAGCTTTGCCCTTTCCTTTCCCATGCTTCTTAAATTGGGCCTTACCTTTGCTCTTTCCCTTTTGAACCCCAAGGCTTAAGTTCTTCAACTTCATTGAAAGAACATCCCTTTTCTCACTCCCACTAGCCTCCATATCCCTTTCGACTTGGGTAAGGAGGGCATGAAGCTCATGAAAGCTCTTGTCCATGCCATGCATGTTATAGTTCTCCCTAGTTTGAGCGAACTTGGGAGGAAGTGAGTGAAGGATGCGGCCAATCGCTAGCTTCTTTGGAATCTTAACCCCTAGACGCTCTAGGGTGTCCACATGCTCAACCATCTTGAGCACGTGTGGGCCAACCTTTTGGCCCTTGTCTAGCTTGGCTTCAAAAAGCCATGTCATAGCATTGTATTAGCGTATGTCGGGTGATTGAGAAAACACCAAGGTCACCCTCGAGAATATCTCATATGCTCCTAGGGTGATATATTGTTGCTTAATACTTGAGGACATTGACCATATCAAGACCATCTTGACGTCATTTGTTAATTTCAAGTACTCCTCATAGGCCGCCTTGGCCGCATTAGTGGCCCTTGGGCCGGGTTCATTAGGACGGGTTTCGGTCAAGTAGCGCAAGGCGTTATCCGATAACGTCGCGCTCTTAATCGTTTGCTCCCACTTGACGAAATTAGATCCATCGTCTTTTAAGATGCATTTGTCCATTACGGACCTTAGTCACGAGTCTTTGCCAAGTTGAACAGTATTGTTGTTGTTATTGTTTGCCATTGATAATTGAATTACTTTAACAAAATTAGGAAATATTAACATTCAATGTTTTAAACAATTTTTACTTGTAAAAACAATTTAAACAAGTCACTCATATAATGACCCCTCACGAACTTATATAAGCGATTCCGAGACCCGCATTTTAGATAAAAATGAACATGTTATGCCACCTTTATGTAATAAACGGTAAGTCAACACTTTGACTAATTCTACATCTAGAACTCTCGGTCGACGGATTTCATCTAAATCTGTCTCCTAGTCCCGAGATAACGCTTATCCCGTTGAGACCAACCCAATTTAGGCTTGTGATCGCATCACCCTACTTACCCGAGGTAAAAAGGTTCACGTTGTGGCATAGGTGCTTTAATTGCTAAGGCTAAATCTCAATTTATTTTAAGTTGTGTGAGAGGTCTTGCCAATTTAGTTATTAATTCCCTATAAGTGAACTAAGTCGGCGAATTTTGAATAACGTTGAATTGACAATTGAGAATTAAAAATGCATGTTGGCGATTTTGTCATGAGCGGAAAACATAAACAAACAATTAACAATTAGTAAATCTTAGTATAGCCACCTAGCTAATTTTATTAACTAGATGATTAAAACATCGAAAACCAACTCCTTGTTCCCTTGCCTCTTCATGGAATACGCTCGAAAATGCACCGTCTTTTCGAACACCGACTTCGGGAATATCCGTCTTCATAATAAATAATTACAAATATACAAATGAATACATAGCAAATTCCTATTATACATTTGATCTATAAAATGAAACTATTAATTATTACAAACCGGCGATACGAGATCGCAATAAATTACAACCGAATCGGTATTCCCTGACATTACGGGTAATACCGATTAAAAATAATCTAGGCCATACTGGGTACAACTTGCATTAAAATAAATAAATGACATTCATTCATTCAAAATAAACAACATAAATAAAATGTTGTAAAGAATCCTGCTAAAATCGCCCTAAACACTTGCCATGCTCATTCTAGCTCGGTTTTATGGATTTTATCAATTTTGAACTATTAATAATCAATAATCAACACTTAAATCGTATTTAAGCTCAACCTAATTATTTAAACTGATTTAGAACTCAAAATTAGTCCCTACTAATTTTGTTTGTATTTAATTAGTTTGACTTGATCGTATTTGCTAAATACAGAGGTTTAATCATAACATTTATGTAATAAACCCAAAATAAAATTTAAACATCTGATCGGGCCTGTCGCAAGCCCGATGCAAAGATAATTTACCCAGACTAGGCTAATAACAAATTAATGTAATTAGGGAAGTAGGGGTCGATCCTCAGGGAGATGGTATTTCCTATGGAATGTGAGTCGTCTCACAATTGAGTTTTATCTAACGATTTTCTGGGTTTTGGGGTTTTGAATTCTAAACTAATAAACAACATAAATAAAATCAAAATAAGAGCAAACTAAAATGAAAACAATAAAACAAATGATGATTTAACAATAATGAGAAGCATCTAGGGAAGTAGGTTCACACATGTAGATTGACATATTGATGAAATTGGATTTAGGATATGCAAATAATTCATTGCGCGTTCGTAAGAATGGTGTGTTCATTACAATCATAGATCAGATGGTCTAGCAGGCTTTTTGTGCGATTTACTAGGTCTTAATCCACTATGTCATGCTTTGTCTATTCAAATCTCGTATGTCTACTTAGGAAAAGAATTCCATACTAGTCAATGATTGTGATCAAGAATCGTCAACTATCGTTAAAGTCCAAACATGCATAGACACAATGTTTTAAAAGCACAATTTCTGTTATCCAATTATCATCTTTTAATCAATCTAACATGGCTACCCTACACCCTAGAAAGGTGACTACTCACTCATGATTATGTTTATGTTTAAGATGATATTAACAATTAAAACTAGGATAGACATATTTAGTTGGTTTTTGACAATAATTTAGACTCTTTATAAGGCGATAATAACGACGCTATTTGACAATCTAGGAAATGAAACTACGATTATAACAACATGAAAATGAATCTAAATGATATGAATAACAATCAAATGGAAAACAATAAAGGATAATAAGCAAAGGATAAATTAGGAATACCTAGGGACGATCAACAACGAAAGTGATAACGAAAATAGAAATCCCTTGCATAGAATAATTGTACCTTGAATTACAACTCTTGAACCCAACAAAGTAGATCACAAGATAGAAATTCTTATTGAACTAAACTAATGTTTTGATAAGAAATGGACAGAAATAAACTAAGAACAAAAGACAAAAGAAGAAATGATCTAAACAAGAAAGACTAAAAACTAAAGAGAAAAGAAAAGATTATTCTAAAGAAGATGTGTAAGATTGAGATGGAGATGGAGATTGATATTTATGTAGATTGATATTAGAAGAGGGGCTAGAGCATCCATTTATAGTATTAGGGTTTCGTGGAGAAGAGGTCGGGCATTAAACACATAGGACAAAAATAGGAGGTTGAAGCCGCCATGCTCGGATCAGCAAGGATACCCGATCGGGTACACACTTACCCGATCGGGTAAGTGGACATCTAGAAGCTCTTGACTAACGTTTCATCTTCCTTTTCTTTGACTTGACTTCCATCATCCCCCTGGACCTCTTCAATCGGGTTTGTTGATAGGGTTTGATGTAAAGCGATAAATTCTTCCGCCTAATTGATTGATCTTCCGACAACTTCGAAACCGTCTTTACTCCTTCTCTCTTTCGAATTAGTGAACCTTCTTGAAATGCCTTTCACTTGGTCAAGCTTTCTTCTTCAAATCGTCGGGTTCTAGGCAAATGCTCGGGAATATAGAAAAAGGGCGTAGAAACGTTACTTTCCCTACAAACTAGGTTAGAGCACAGGAATTCGCCTAGAAGACGATATTAGCTCATAAAATGGCTTAACAAAGCACAAATGACATACAAAACCGAGCTAACGTGGGGGTTAAAATCATACAAATATTCACTTATCAAACTCCCCTAAGCTAAACCTTTGCTTGTCCTCAAGCAAACATAACAAACAATACCAGGACAAGGTTGCAAGCATTGGCTACTATACCATCAAGAAACAAATCTCAACGTAAAAACTTTGGAAACATAATGAATCATAACCCAAAAGCAACGTGGGCAAGAATGATACATAAACATGGCTGAGATTTACATAACGGCGTAGCACAAAGAATTTCACTACAGACTTTCTGCTCTTGCACGATCTTTTGACAAATGGACTCTCACGGCACACTCGAACACTCATTGCATGTAAAAGGTGATTTCTTTATGTGTAAATGTTTTTGAGACACTGACCTATCTACGACTTATGAAAATGTGTCCGCAGTCTAATATGGTAAACAATTCAAAACACAAGTCAAAGATCACAATGCACATAGAAAAGAAGCCGAAAAAAGATGAAGAAGGTTTTGGGAAATGGGTGAAAGGTGGACAAATAGTTATGGTCATGTGAAGATTTAGAATGAGCTAGCAACTGACCAATGATAAATGAATACTCAATCCAAACTTTCGATGAATTTTCCACAAGACGAATAGCGAAGTCAGAAGTAACGGTTTTGGCTTATTACACACGAAACACAAGGGTAAACTCCTTCTATTGATTTGACATTTTGAGGAGATAATCACAACTTCTTCTCTTATTTCTTTTTTCTAATTTCAATTTTCAATTTTTCTTCTTTCTTTCTTTTCTTTTCTTTTGAACATCACTTCTTGAATATTTTTCGTTCTCCAAATTCACTTTGACAGATAAGAACAAATCTTCTCAAAAGAGCACCCATACACCATAGTCTAGCTACTAGCGCAAAAGGTAGGCAGTTTTTATATGTAACTATTATTTTTTGAAGCATTTGTATGAAGGGGCTTATTTTGAGGGGTAATTCAAAGTGAAAAAGGCTTCAAATCATAGTGAATCATGAATGCAATGCTTATAGAAATGAAATGAGAACCATACTTATGCGTTTTGACATGACACACATCACAAGGAGAACTACACACACCTAAATGAGACTGGGTATAGATGTACCAGTCTAAGGAGGTTCTAACTTACAATATATGTAACTTGCCAAATGTCAAGATCAAGCGTACTCATCTATAGATTCATTCCATGCCTACTGTGTACAAGACTTCCCCATGTATGCACAATTCAATGAATATTGAATCATTATGGTTTGAAAGCTCTAAGTTTGGGAAATGTAACATGATAGCATAATAAACAAGCAAGCAAAGCATGAAAAGCATTCAATTGTGTTCAAAATTTTAAAATCTTCTCTCTCTTTTATTACTAAAATGCAAAATGGGAAAATGTAATCCATCCCCCAAGCTAAACATCACATTGTCCTCAATATGAGCACAAAGACTAAATATGCAACAAGATGTTTAATGGGAAGAAAGGAAAAATGAAAGAAGAATGAAGCTTACTAGCTAGCACAGACTCCCCCAAGCTAGTCTTTTGGACTTGACAAGGAAGGTCTTCATAGATTCTTCAAAAACTCTTTCATATGCAAAGAAATCTAACAAAACAACGTAAAAGGGAAAAAGCAAAAATAAAAATGCAAAAAGGGAAAACACGGGTTGCCTCCCGAGAAGCGCTTGTTTAACGTCCTGCTCGACGAATTTTTCTATGAAATCATTGGGTTGTGGATGGACGCTCCATATAGACAATATCTAAACATCCGATGATAGAATTGCTATAGTAAAGTTTCAGTCTGTGTCCATTGACTTTGAATTTCTCACCATTGCTAGTCATTAGTTCCACATAGCCGTACTTGCTAACATAAGTGACAGTGAATGGTCCAGACCATCATTCGTGATCGAAGTTTCCCCAGAAAAATTTTCAGACGGGAGTTGAAAAAAAGTACTTGGTCACCGACATTAAATTTGTTTTTAATGATCCTCTTGTCGTGCCAACGCTTCGTTTTCTCTTTATAGATCCTAGAATTCTCATAAGCTTGCAAACGAAATTCTTCTAAATCATTGAGTTGCAAAAGTCGTCTATCAGCGCTAAGCTTAGTGTCTAAGTTGAGTTCTTTGATAGCCCAGTAAGCATTATACTCTAACTGGACAGGAAGATGACAGGCCTTTCCATAAACCAACCGATAAGGAGATGTTCCAATCGGGGTTTTGAAAGCTGTGCGATAAGCCCATAAGGTGTCATCGAGCTTATTACTCCATTCAGTTCTAGATCTTGAGACAACTTTCTGAAGAATTGTTTTTAACTCTCTGTTTGAGACTTCTACTTGACCGCTGGTCTGTGGGTGGTAGGCTAATCCTCGTCTGTGATACACACCATATTTGGCAAGCAGAGTGTCTAACTGCTTTTCTCCAAAATGAGTTCCTCGATCACTAATCACGGCTTTGGGTACACCAAAACGTGGAAAGATGATCTTCTTAAATAGCCGTATCACAGCTTTAGCATCATTAGTGGGGGTGGCAATTGCTTCTATAACTTGGATCTTAGCTCGATCCACTTCAATACCTCTCTCAGAAATGATGTGTCCTAAAACTACACCTTCGTTCACCATGAAGTGACATTTTTCCCAATTGAGAACAAGGTCGACCTCTTCACAGCGTTTTAGTACTTTGGATAGATTTGTCAAACAATTATCGAAGGAAATGCCATAGACGCTAAAGTCGTCCATAAAGACTTCCATGATAGATTCAACAAAATCCGAAAAGATACTAG
>JAIUZE010031052.1:0-11684 GCA_022085475.1 Heliosperma pusillum | reverse complement strand
AATAATAATAATAATAATAATAATAATAATAATAATAATAATAATAATAATAATAATATTTACGGGGACCACGCTGATGATATTTACGGGTTTTTGCTGATGATATTTACGGGGACCACGCTGTTTCTTGTACTGGCACTGTGGGTGTTAAGCATCGGCATAACCTCGTCCGTGACACCTTATTCGACATCTGCTATAGATCTGGTATTTCCACGGGAAAGGAGGTGGATATCGGTTTAGTTGACGGACAGGGCGGCTCTCTTCGTCCTGCGGATTTGCTGCTCTATTCTTGGGACAGAGGACGTGACGTGTGTGTTGATTTAACTGGGTCCTCTCCCTTGACACAGACTGGGATGACCGATTTTGTGCCGGGATGGGTTGTTACTGATGCTGCGCAGCGCAAGTGTGCTAAGTATAAGGAGTTGTGCGAGGCTGCTGGATACGGTTTCCTACCCTTCTCTTTCTCTTCGCTTGGGGAGTTGGGTTCGGATGCTGTTGACTTGCTGAAGCGGATCCAGAAATTCTCGGTATCTCAGGATGCTGGGGTTCGGGTGGCCGCTTATATCTTTACTAGACTTAGTTTTTCGATAGCTAAGGGGGTGGGGGCCCAGATTGTCTCTCGGCTCCCCACCAATTTCTTGTAAACTTTTCATTTTCTATTAATGAAAGCTGCGCGGATTATTAATAAAAAAAAAATAATAATAATAATAATAATAATAATAATAATAGTTTTTAGAGAGAAGAACTTTCTCTCTCTAAGTTGTTACGCTCTCTGTTTTTTCTCTTCACCATTGCTGCTCCTGAAGCTCTAATGGCGAGAGGAAGGGGTCGACCTCCCAAGATTCAGCCGCAAATAGGTTCTACAGTCTCTTCCGCGTCCATTGATACTACTTTTGTGAGTAATGATCCTCTTTCACCCAAAACCCATTCTTCTTCTAATTCTTTGTTTTCTTTGAATGATCTCATTGTGGATGTTTTTAATGGTTCTTCTACTTCTAAAACTTCATTAAAGAGTTCTCTGAAATCTGTTGTTCAATTGGTGAATTCCCCTATTAATAATAAACTGATTTCAAAGAGTCCTGTTAACATTCCTGGTTCTGTTCAAGGTCCTGATTCTGATAACAATGGTGGTAAAGATATGAGTGGAAATGATCCTCAAGTTCCTGTTATTGATAGTATTGATGAGGCTGAAATTTTGCCTGTTAATCAAAATCTTGTTCCTAATAAACCTAAGAAATGGTCTGATTTAGTTCAACCTAAAGTCAAGATTGGTATGAATCTTTCCTATCATGCTGAGAGTATCAAGTGTGATGAGATTAGCATTCCTATGGAAGATTTTCAGGATGAACTTAATTTTTGGAAATTTACTCTTATGGGTAATGTAATAGGATCAAAGCCATCTCTTAAACTTGTTCAGGAATTTGTCTCCAAATCTTGGGGGGCCATTGCTAAACCTGTGGTTCAATACTTCAAAAAAGGTTGGTTTAGTTTTAGATTCAATAATGAAGAGGACATGAACAATGTGTTGAAGGGTGGACCTTGGAAAATGGGATCTTATTCTCTCATTCTCAAGCAATGGACTCCCTCCTTCTCCACTGCTATGGATAGGGTATCCATCATACCTGTATGGGTTCTTTTGCCTGACTTGGACCCTTATCTCTGGTCTCCTACTGTTCTTAGCAAGATTGCAAGTAAGATAGGTAGACCAATGTTTGCTGACATGCCTACAACTTGTAAGGAGAAGCTCTCCTTTGCTAGGGTGATGATTGAGGTGGATATCTCCTCCAGTTTGCCCACAACTGTTAAGCTGTTGACTCCTTATGGACCTTTTGTGCAGAGAATTGAATATGAATGGCTACCATTCTATTGCACTGAATGTGGGAAAATGGGTCATAAAACTATGTCTTGTAAAAGGAAAAAGAATTTGCTCAATCAGGGTGGAAAGATTGCTATACCTTGTAAGCTAGGTGGTACCTCAGATGTATCTGAGGTGGTTATGCAATCCCCAACCAGGAGCTGTGTTCCTCCTGAAGGGGTTCATACCACAACTCAGAAGGCTGAAATGCACTCAGAATGCTGCAAGAAGGATGGGGTACAACAAGCTCAAATAGCCTTGAAGAGAGCCTTGTCACCCAAATCATCTCAAACTTTACTCATTTCTAACAGGTTTGCTAATCTGTCAGATGATTCCTCAATAGAAAAGGATATTGAATCCTTATCTGTCAACATTCCTCAGGAAACTGTGGATCCTGACTCTATTATGAATAATGGTACTAAGGTGTCCTGCTTGCTAGGTGATATCTCAGGAGGGATTGATGCTGCTCAGGTTCTTCCTGACAAATTTCCCCATCCTGTAAAGCACCCAGAATGCTACAAGGAAGATCAGACAGAGGCTGCTCAAATAGCCTTGAAGAGAGGGCCTCTACCTGTATCTGATAATGCAGCTTACAACATTTCTCAGGAGAATGCTACTGCTACCCTATCTGCAGTGAATATTAAAGAGATAAGGCCAGGGGACACTCATCCCCTTGTCTCTATTTAAATGAGGATTTCATCTTGGAACATTAGAGGGGGTAATGACCCTCTAAAACAGCAGGAAGTTCTGAGATTTTTAAGGAATCATAGGGTGGTGTTCTTGGATTTTTGGAAACTAGAACCAAATATGGGAAATCTAATAATATCATTAATACCAAGTTTAGGCAGTTTAAGGTGATTTGCAATTATGAAGCTCATTATAATGGAAGGATTTGGGTCATTTGGAATGGTACAAATGTTTCTATTACTCCTCTTCTTATCACTGATCAACTCATTCATTGTGAAGTCACTCATTATGCTAGTAACACTTCTTTTCATCTGAGTTTTATCTATGCTAGTAATAGTGCTATTGATAGGAAGATTCTTTGGGATCACCTTATCACCATTGGCAATTATGGTAAAGCCTGGCTTCTCCTTGGAGACTTCAATGTGGTCAGAGACATTACTGAGAAGGATAGCCATTCTATTCCTAACTTCTCTGATATCCATGAGTTCAATGACTGTTTACTCCAATGCAATGTTGATAATATTAATGCTTCTGGTTGTGACATGACTTGGACCAATAAGCAGGATACTAATACCCTTGTTTGGGCTAAGCTTGATAGAGCTATGGCTAATCCCATATGGTTTAATATGTTTCCTGCAACTTCAGCTCAGTTCCTTCCTGCTGGAATTTCTGATCACTCTCCTACCCTGGTATCTGTTTGTGAGGATAATCATAAGGGTAGTGGTTTCAACTTTCTTAATTGTTGGGTCAGTCATCCTAATTACCTTGCTTTGGTTAAGGAAGCCTGGATGGAGCCTGTTCAGGGGGCTCTAATTTATAAACTCTTTGCCAAACTGAAGAATGTTAAGTTCAAGCTTAAAGATCTGCATAAAAATCACTACTCTAATATGTCCTCTAGGATTGACACTTGTCTTGCTGAGCTTTACTCTTGTCAGGAGGAAATCCAACAGGATAGATATAATCAGGTTCTCCATGATCAAGCAAAAGTTCTTCTTAACAACTATACTAGGCTCAGGAAAACTGAAGGAACCATGCTCAAGCAAAGAGCTAAAATTGAGCATATTACCTATAATGACTCTTCCTCTAAGTATTTCTTTGCTAGATTACATGAAAGGAAGCAACAGCAAATTGTTGGTCAGATTCGAGATAAGGATGATAACAATCTGATTGGAGTTGATAATGTGGCCAAGGGTTTTATTGATTATTTCAAAGGACTCTTAGGTACCTCTGTTCCTGTTGAACCTATTGATGTTCAGTTCATCAGACAAGGGCCTTGTCTTGCTAATGATGATATTCCCCTCCTGATCAAACCTGTGGAATTGATTGAGATTAAGAATGCTCTTTTCAGCATTGGGTCTGATAAGAGTCCTGGGCCTGATGGCTTTTCTTCTGAGTTCTTCAAGAGCTCTTGGGATACTACTGGCCCTGATTTCTGCAATGCTGTTCAGGCTTTTTTCAGAAATGGTAGGCTTAGTAAACAAGCTAATTCTACCATCATTACTCTTATTCCTAAGAAGAAGGTTGCCAGCACTGTTATGGACTTTAGACCTATCTCTTGCTGTACAACCTTTTATAAAACTATTAGTAAGATCCTGACTAATAGATTACAGAACATTTTTCCCAAGATTATTGGCCCTGAACAGGCTGCTTTCATCAAAGGAAGAAACATTCATGAAAACATCATGATGGCTCAAGCTTTGGTCAAAGGGTACGATAGGAAGTATCTTACTCCTAGATGCCTGATAAAAGTTGATATAAGGAAAGCCTTTTATTCTCTCCAATGGAACTTTATTCACAGCATGCTTGATGCTCTTTGTTTCCCTAACACTTTTACTGCTTGGATTATGAGCTGCATCAGCAGCTCTTGGTTCTCTATCAGACTCAATGGATCCACTCATGGATTTTTTAAGGGAGAAAGTGGGCTGAGACAAGGAGACCCTCTATCTCCTTATCTTTTTGTTTTGAGTATGGAATTGCTCTCAAGATATCTTAGGAAAATTTGTACTCAACCTGAGGTTTCTTTTCACCCTAAATGTGTTAAAATTGGCCTAACTCATCTTATATTTGCTGATGATTTGATGATTTTCATTAGGGGTGATGTTCCCTCTGTTAAAACTACTAGCACTACTCTCTCTAACTTCTCCAAGTGGGCTGGCTTGCATGCTAACATTGATAAAACAGATATCTACATGGGTGGTGTGAGCTCTTTAGTGAGGCAGCAGATTCTTGATATTACTGGGTTCACTGAAGGGTCTTTTCCTTTTAGATACCTTGGGTTACCCCTGAATACTGCTAGACTCAATGCAGCTACTTACATGTCTCTACTTACTAAGATAAAACAGAGTACCAGTCATTGGGCTACTAAGCATTTCTCTTATGCTGGAAAGCTGCAACTTCTAAAATCTGTAATATTTGGTCTCACGAATTTTTGGTGTGCTAATGTCCTTTTTCCCAGGAACATCTCTAAAATCATTGACAAAATGTGTAGGGATTACTTCTGGAATTCTGAAGCTGACAGACATAAGTTCATCTTTCTCAGTTGGAAGAGTCTCTGTTCTCCTTGGGATGAGGGTGGATTTGATGTGAAGGAACTCCTCTCTTGGAACAAAGCTGTATTAGCTAAATGGATATGGCTGATGCACAGAAATGATGATAGCCTTTGGTCTATATGGCATAAAGCTTATCATTTACAGAACTCTTCTATATGGATGACAACTTGTAAGAATCATCATTCTGAGAATTTCAGAAGTATTCTTAGAGTTAAGGATGAAATTCTTGCTCATACCTTCACTTCCAATAGTGCTATAGCTCTTCTTTCCTCTTGGGCTCCTCAGGGCAAGTTTAGTATTAACTCTGCTTATAACTGGTTTGGAACTGAGAAGCAGATCCTACCTTGGGCTTCAATTCTCAGCTCTAACTTCATAGTTCCAAGTCATAGAGTCTTCATCTCCCTTGCTATGCAGAACAAGCTTGCTACTATGGATAATCTGGCCATAAAGGGAATGCAAATCATAAACAGGTGTGTTTTATGTAAGTCTGCAAATGAATGCCAGGCTCATCTTTTCTTCAATTGTATCGAGATTGATATGGGAAGAGTTAGCTACTTGGCTTGGGGTTGAAGGTGTAATTTTTGACTGCACTGCAATCCTCAACTGGTGCTCTGCTAGATCACATAGACGACATTGGAAACATGCATGGATGCTTAGTTGTTTGGCTGCTGCTTGCCATTTTATTTGGCAGGAGAGGAACATTAGACTTTTTAGAGGCTTGGAGCATACTACCCATCACATTATTCATCAAATTAAAGTAGTTGTTAGCACTAGAATTCTTAGCAAAATTCACAAATCTAAATGTAATAGAGCTAGATTTTGTCTTAATGGTTACCAAGTTTAGTTCTTGGTTGTAGAGGTTATTCTTTTGTATTAAACCTTGTCCTTTGTTTTTCCCTTAATGGATGAATAAATGGACTATGATTTCTTGCAAAAAAAATAAAAATAAATAAAAAAATAAAAAAAAGTAATAATAATAATAATAATAATAATAATAATAATAATAATAATAATAATAATAATAATAATAATAATAATAATAATAATAATAATAATAATAATAATAATAATAATAATAATATCACAAACAAAAAGCTAAAGTAGATAATATCTCTCTGGGGGACTCCTCATCCAAGTATTTCTATGCCAAGATCAATGAGAGGAAATACCAGCAAATCATTGGTCAAATCAGGGACAAGGATGGACAAGATAGGCTTGGTTTGGAACATGTTGCTAATAGCTTTGTGGATTACTATCAAAGTCTGTTGGGGAGCTCTTCTCCTGTTCTACCTCTGGACAACATGTTTATTCAGAAAGGTCATTGTGTTAAGGATGAGGATCATGCTTTTCTTAATGGGCTAGTGCATTTAGAGGAAATCAGGAAAGCTGTTTTTGGGATTGGAGATGACAAAAGTCCAGGTCCTGATGGTTTTTCCTCAGCTTTCTTTAAATCCACTTGGGGCCTTGTAGGGGCTGATTTCTGTAAGGTTGTCCTTGATTTTTTCAGGACTGGCAGGATGAGTAAGCAGGCTAATGCTACCCTTATCACTCTTATTCCTAAGAAGAGAGTTAGTAGCTCTGTTCTTGATTTTAGGCCTATCTCCTGCTGCTCTGTGATTTACAAAACTGTTAGTAAAATTCTTACTAACGGGCTTCAGAAGGTCATTTCCTCTATCATTGGCCATGAACAAGCTGCTTTCATATCTAGGAGGAATATTCATGAGAACATTATGATGGCTCAGGCTTTGGTTAAGGGCTATGGGAGGAAGTATCTCACCTAGGTCTTTAATTAAGGTTGATATCAAGAAGGCTTTTGATTCTCTTCAATGGGAGTTCATTGAGAATATGCTCAAGTCCATAAACTTTCCTGTTCAGTTCATTGGTTGGATCATGGGCTGTTTGGATATATCAAAAAAACTTGCGACGGAATATCCGTCGCAAGTCCGTCGCACATTTAATATTAAAAAAGGCTTGCAACGGATTTTCCGTCGCAAAATCCGTCGCACAATAGATTGCCACCTGGCTTTCCAGTTGTGAAATTTCAGTCAACAATTTGACATTGCGACGAAATTTCCGACGCAATTCCGTCGCCAGTATATAATTTGCGACGGAATTTCCGTCGCATAAGTTCCCGCCATGTTAAATTTCTAGGCGCCATGACTGGAAACTCTGCGACGGAATGTCCGTCGCAAATCCGTCGCATGTTTCAAATTCCGTCGCACGATCCGTCGCAAAGGTTTTTTAGCTACGGAATTTATGTCTGTCGCAAATAGTCCGTCGCTAATGAAATCCTTTTTTGTAGTGCTTCTTGATCGTGTGACTATGCTACAGGAAGTCCGCCGTCATTGTCCGGTTCATTCCCGTTGGGTGGAGTTTTGTTACTCTAGCCCTGCCCGTCTTTATTATGGGGAGCATTGCTTGTGCTCTTGTCAGGTTGTTCAGCAGGGTGATCCGTTAGGCCCTTTGCTTTTTGCTTTGGTTTTGCATCCCTTACTGTGCAAAATCCGGGACTCTTTTGATCTTACTATGCAGGCTTGGTATTTGGATGACGGCACCATTGTTGGATACACTTTGGAGGTTGGGGCTGTTTTGGATTTGATTTTGGTAGATGGGCCTCGTTTTGGTCTCCATCTTAATGTGGCTAAGACTGAGGTTTTTTGGCCTATTGAGGATCCTCGGAGTCTGCTTTCCGGTGTTTTCCCCCCTACTATTGCCCGGCCCTTGCGTGGTGTCTCGGTTTTGGGTGGACCTGTCAGTATTTGTCCTATTTTTGACAGTGAGCTTTGATGCAGCACTTCGTTATAGCTTGGAACGTATTGTCACCGCGTCTGGGCCTGGTTTTGGGGATTGGCAGTGGCGCCTTGCCACATTCCCTTTTCAGTTGGGTGGGCTTGGTGTTTATCCTGCGGGGAATGTTTTACACTATGCTTTTGTAACTTCCCGTTTGCAGTCAACAGTTTTGCAGGCTACGCTTCTACGGCCTTCTGGTATTGTAGATGCGGGTCCTGCTTTTGACGATGCCTTGCGGGTGTTTTCGGAGGCTACAGGTTCTGATTTTTTACGTGATCCTAGTGAAATCGCTGCCCCTAAACTTATGAAGAAATTGGCAGATATATATTTCGCGACGGTTCCTATCTCTGGGTTGGGTCAGACGATGAACAAGAGGACTTACCGTAGTGTACCGGGGTAGCGACTAGGTGTTCCGTTATTCACGGTATCTAGCCCTCGTCCTACTTGCTCTCGGGTGTTTGCTGATGATGTGTATGGGGACCACGCTGTTTCTTGTACTGGTACTGTAGGGGTTAAGCATCGGCATAACCTCGTTCGTGACACCTTATTTGACATATGCTATAGGTTTGCTATTTCTACGGGCAAGGAGGTTGATATCGGTTTGGTTAACGGGAATGGCGGATCTCTTCGTCGTGCAGATTTGCTACTTTATTCCTGGTATAGAGGGCGTGATGTGTGTGTTGATTTGACAGGTTCTTCTCCCTTGACTCAGACTGGGATGTCCGATTTTGTGCCGAGACGGGTTGTCGCTGATACTGCTCAGCGCAAATGTGCTAAGTATGGAGACTTATGCGCGACTGCTTGATATGGTTTCTTACCCTTCTCTTTCTCTTCGGTTGGAGAGCTGAGCTCGGATGCTGTTGACTTACTCAAGCGGATCCAGAAATTCTCAGTATCTCAGGATGCTAGGGCTCGGGTGGCCGCTTATATCTTTACTAGGCTTAGTTTTTCTATAGCTAAGGGGGTGGGGGCCCAGATTGTCTCTCGGCTCCCCACCAACTTCTTGTAAACTTTACATTTTATTTTAATGAAAGCTGCGCGCATCATATAATAATAATAATAATAATAATAATAATAATAATAATAATAATAATAATAATAATAATAATAATAATAATAATAATAATAATAATAATAATAATAATAATAATAAAATTTCAAACGAGAGAGAGGAGGGAGTGCGAGAAGGCGATTAGGGCACCAGCACCAGCCTTGTCGTAACTGTTTGCTGCCTCACCAACCGCCATTCCCGGCCAGGCCATCTCTTTTCGTCGGCCGTGGTGTTGTCATTGGTGGTTGACGGTTAGAGTGGGCGGGAGAGGAGAGGAAGAAGTGTTCTGCGTTTTGTTTTTTCTTTCGAACGCTGCTACTTGAAGCAGCCACCGCCGCGCGGGCCACCCTATCCATCCGGCCATCCAGACCTCATGTCGCCGGCCAGGGTAGGTTTGTTTGTGGTTGTTTTCTGCGTTTGTGGTTTCTTTCTTGGCGTTGCTGGATTTTCTGTTTTCGAACATCGGCGGCGGTGTTTTCGCCTTGCTCCTTTTCCTTGCCTGCGTGTGGGGTGTTTATGGGGGGAGTCGATATCGGAGAGGCGCCGTCGGTGATTGGACTGGTCTTCTGCCGTCGCCTTTAGGGTTGGTTTTGTTTTTTTTTCATTTGTCCTTTGTTTAGTGCGTTTTTCCTTTGGTGGGTGGTGGGGCGGTGCTCGTCCGGTAGTTGTTGCCTTGGTTTCCTCCGGTGATGCTGGGTTGTGGCCGGTGTTGGTGGTCACGGTGGTGGCTGGTCATGGGCTTTAGGTGAGCCGTGGCCGTGCATGGGTGTTGTGTTACGTTGTTAGGATTTCTCATCCTTTTTTAGGTTTTATTTTCTTTTTCTTTTTCTTTATCATGCCTATTTTGGTACGATTTCGTTGTCCTTTTTCGAGTCTTCATGAGTGTCTGGATGGTCGTGGTAAGGGCCTTACTAAGGCCGCGTGGCAAAAGCATTTTCAGGACCGTCATTGTCTTGGTGGTGCTATGGGTCTGATGCGTCAAACTCTTACTGATAGTCTGACCGTTTTCTCTAATGCCGAGATTACTTTGAAGCGGATGGGGCTTTGGTTGTGTGGGGAGTGTTTTAAAACTCATACTTTTTGCTCTAGGTGTCGGCATAGTCGTGGTGATATTGTTGCGCCTCCGGATTGTAGGGATGGTATCGTTAACTTTATTATTCATGGTATCCCTAGACCTCCGGCTCCGTCTCACTCGGTTCTTTCATCTGATGGTGGGGTGGAGTTTGCTCAGTGGTCTGTTTCTTCGCTTGATCGTTTATTTCCTTTGGGTCTCCGCACCGTGAAATCTATTCCCTCTAAGTGTCGTCTTGGGTTTGCTCGGGTTTTGAAGGGGGTCTTGGATGATGTGGTTGACCCCTGGTGACCTCTCCTGCTGGGTTCGTTTGCTTGTGTTGCCTCTTTGTCTGCTTAAGACCTTCGTTCCTAGGAGTAATCTTGAGTGTAGGACTGCTGTTAGGCGACAGCGTCAGGAGGAGAGTATTACCAGGGCTATTCTTGCTTGGGGGGTTACTGGAGGGGGTTTGCAGCTTTTGCAGGAGTGTTTGGCTGAGGTTCCTCCGTCGTTTCAGGTGGAGGAGGACCTAGATTTGAGTGAGCTTAACCTCCGCCAATGTCGGCGGAAGATTTGTGATGGCCACTATACTGCTGCTGTTAGGGTGCTTTCTTCCTCTGGCGTAGCCCCCTACTCTGATGTCACTCTTGGGGCTTTACGAGAGAAGCACCCGGCCGCCCCATCACCTTCCTTGCCTCCTTTGCCTGTGGACCATCATTCTCTTATTGCCTCTTCGGCTGTGGTTGTGGATATGATTCGTAGTTTCCCACGTGGCACTTCTTGTGGGAGGGATGGGTTTCGTGCCCAACACCTCATAGATTGCTTGAGTGGCGCTGCTGTGGCTATCTCTGATGATCTGATCGCTTCTATTTCTAGAGTGGTCAATCTTTTTCTTGAAGGCCGATGTTCACAAGCTCTTGGTGAGTACATTGCCAGCGCTCTACTCACGCCGCTTGTTAAACCTGGTGGTGGTGTTCGTCCTATTGCTGTTGGCACCATCTGGAGACGTCTTGTTTTTAAGGTAGGTGCTTGTTTGGTTGGTCCTTCTTTGTGTTCTTATTTTGCTGGTCTTCAGTTTGGGGTTGGGGTGTCCGGTGGAGGAGAGGCTGTCTTACATGCCTTGAATCGGTTAATTGAGGCTCGTGGTGGCGATGTGGGGCTTTCTATGTTGCTGGTTGACTTCCAGAATGCTTTCAACCTTGTTGATCGTGTAACCATGCTTTTGGAAGTTCGTCGTCGCTGCCCGATTCTTTCCCGTAGGGTGGAGTTTTGTTACTCTAGTCCTGCCCGTCTATATTATGGGGAACATTCTTTGTGGTCTTGTCAGGGAGTCCAGCAGGGTGATCCTTTGGGACCCTTGCTTTTCGCTTTGGTTTTGCATCCCTTGGTGTGCAAGATACGGGATTCTTTTGATTTGATTTTGCAAGCTTGGTACTTGGATGATGGCACCATTGTTGGGGATACTTTGGAGGTGGGGAAGGTTTTGGATTTGATTATGGCAGATGGTCCTCAGTTTGGTCTCCATCTTAATGTCGCTAAGACTGAGGTTTTTTGGCCTACTGAGGATCCCCGGAGTCGACTCCCTGGTGTTTTCCCTCCTTCCATTACTCGGCCTTTGCGTGGTCTTTCTGTTTTGGGTGGACCTGTCAGTACTTGCTCTAGTTTTGGCAGTGAGCTTGTGGCGAAGAGAGTGACTAAGAC
>JAIUZE010031051.1:0-10451 GCA_022085475.1 Heliosperma pusillum | reverse complement strand
CATGATTATAAATAGATCATCTAAATTCACAAGAACACTAACACATGAAAATTTCAACAACATATAAAAAAAAAGAATACTTATCATGGTACTAATCAAAAAACGTCAACCATAAAACAACAACTAAAATAACCAAAAACTAAAGTAAACCAAAGCTATGTAACATTTCTATCAGTATCGGTAACTCGGAATCGTTACCTTAGCGAGCCTAAAATCCAAGTAGCCACCAAACTAATAAGAACTAAGAACTAGAAACCCGTCTTCTAGTCTTCTCAAAGAATACGAGTCACCAAACTCGTCCTCAAAATCTTCCCCTATAAGAAATGACAAGAAAACAGTATTAGAACTTAAAATATGATTTTCCATAATTAAAGTCTTGAAAACGATTTTGACGGAATTGAAATAAAACCGTACGGGAAGATGAGGAGCGAAGAGGAGAGTCTAGAAATATAAGTTAGGACGGATTTAATTAAGAAATGAAGGTTTTATGAAGGATTTGCTCAAGAACGATGAAGAACAAATGATGAACGACGAAGAACACGAAGAACGATCAAAGAAAGTGATATTTTGATCTTTATTTGATTGGTTGTAAAATGAAAAGTTGTTTGTGAGTCAAGTGTGGTGTGTTGAGCCGTGTACATATAGGCCAAAGTGGATGTCGAGTTTTGAAATTGGTGTTCCGTAATTGACTCGCGTTTAATAATTATTTTACGGTAAACGATTAAATATAATTAACGATAAAGTTAATTACAACAAATATCAAGATATTATGTTATTATAATGAAAAGAAAGAAAATATCAAGGACAAAAAGAGGAGATGGAGCAGTGTGGCTTGATGAGCAATCGGGTCTGATTTATCGATTTGCGTAATTTTCGTTAACGGATCGATAAAGTTAAAAATATCTAGATATTATGATTTGTTTAATCAAAACAAATAAAATATCTAGTTGTGAGTGGAAAACGATGACATGGCGTGTGACTCATGCCAAAGTCGAGTTTCGATTTTGTTGCGCGCTGTTCGATGCGTCGGGAATAGTTAAATGACTTTCGATTAAACAAACGTTATAAGTTATCTTTAATTCCAAATAAAATTCAAATAATTATATTAAAGTATGATAAAATCATAATAAATCTAAATATAAAATAATCAAAAGATTATTTTTTTAATAAAATTTCGGGTCTTAAAACTTTTGGCAAAGGCGAGTCGGGAAAAGTCAACGGAAGTCAAAGTGACTTAAAAGTGACGAAAGAAATTCAAAAAAAATGACTCTTAAAGTCAGAAAAGTTTTAGAAACGACTTAAAAGTCAAGAAAAAACGTCAAGACGAATTTTAAAAAGTCAAGGCAAGTCAAGACGACTTAAAAGTCAAGAAAAGTCAAAGATGACTAAAAACGGCCTTTTCATGAAATCTCTCAGAAATTCCAAATACGAACGCGGAATTTCAAAATACGACTCGAAACAATAAATTCTATTTTAAAAACTTAAGTCTACTGAAAAGTGTGAGTAAATATTTTCCCTAGAAAAATAGGGTATATTTCGGGTTGTTACAATCACCCCTCCTTTTAAAAAGTTTCGTCCTCGAAACTTAGAAGAAGGAACGTAACATATATGTAGGTCTATTTCAAAACTGTTAAAATATACTTGTAATAAAAATACATGGTCTTATCAATGTGGCGGAAGATTCTCGTCTGCAGTCAAGAATCTCATCGTCCAAGTCAAAGACTCAAAAGATACAATTTCGCGTCAATTAATGAGAAAACTAGTTATCGAACGTCTCCAATAACGAGTCTCAACACTCCTTGACGGTAAAAATACTTGAAATTATAAAACATTTCTACACATGATTAGTTCAAAAATTCTATAGTAAATGTAATAACACTACTATCTATACCTAAAATTTCTAACTAAAGTTTCTAATAATCTATCAATCATGAGAAGATAATTGATAGAAGGAACGAAATATTCGAAAGAATAAATCGAAAAGAAAGAGAGAAAAGAGAGGAATGCATTACCATACCAACTTTCACCTATGACAATTCGAATGTCTATCGTAACTCAACAATACTAACTGTACAAATAAACTAGTCCTCAAAAGATAGCAATTATCCTCTACCATTTCAATCATCAGCTTCCTACCAAAATATTTCATAAACATGACACCTCGAGTAATAACTTCCAATTATTCCAATTCAATTAGAATCTTCTAAGGTCCATCGGTACAGTAAGCTCCATAACGAACCACCCATGAAAGATTTATTACGAACTATAATCTTCTTAGCTCCATCAAAACTTTTATTGGAAACCACCATCAAAATATTTATAATTTGGGAAACAATGCCGCTAACAACCCCAAGTAACGGAGACTTACGATGAAATCCTTTGATCCAATTTATTCCAAAATTCATTATCTTACGTTATTAACAATTAACTTTCTCACCTTCAAAAGTTAAAACACAATTCCTCAAAAGAGATTAGTCACCCAATATCATTTCACTTAACTTTTGCCAATCATAGGCCATGCGACCGTAAATCAATTCATTTAGCTCCTTCAACACTCAATACATCGGTTTTCGCTTATGACAATATTCCTCACGTTGTATCATCAAATCCTAATTCCACAAAGTATTATTCCCGCTAGGGTCCATCATTTAACGACTACCAATTCCCAAGTAAATAAATAAAAAAAATCACTCAACTTCCTAACCATAACTACCACTATCATTCAGCTTATTTCGATCCTCAAAAAGATATTGCAACTTCAAGATTTCTTAATTTAAAACCACTAGGATAGTTTCTTCCTAAACTTATTCTCCATTTTCCATAATCATTTAACCACAAAAACTAGCTCCATAGGATGGTTAGGTATCATATTCGAAACTCCTTCAAAACACCTCTACTAACCCTTATAATAGCTAAAAGGACTACCTCTCCAGAGAGTAGGGATAAAAGAACATGATACAAGGAACATTAGGAAGCATTATTAAAGATTAAGATAAGATGAAAAAGGCGAAGGCGAAAAAAGAAAACGAGGCTGAGGAAGAGACAGAGAAGCTCCTGTATCTAATAAAATTAAACACGGATTTCATAAATTGAAACGTACCAGTCACCAGGTCTGGTTGAGCGTCGGCCTCAGCGCGACTCAAGACGAAAATTCGACCCTTCGGTCTCCCAGATGTAGCTGGTGGAGAAGCTATCATCTTCCTTTCAGGACATACAAATGACTTGTGTCCCGGGTTCAGACAAGTAAAGCATACAATTGGCTTGTTGAAACAGCCAACACCTGGATGCATAGGCATCTTGCACGCAAAACAGGTACGACCCTTAGGATCGTGGTTATTGCTCGGGACAAATGGACGGTTGGTCGGATTTGCCTGTCCACTCTGAAAGTTCCTCCTCTTGGTTGGAAAATAAGGAGAAAAGGAAGGTCGGGAGGTAGGATATAGAGGTCTCTTGCCAAAGGCATTAGGAGCTACAAACGAAGTACGGTCCTCTTCGGCAATCTCCCGTATAGAACTTTCTGCCCATAGGGCATCATTGTAAATCGAGACAAAAGAAGTAGAACCCCTATTTATCTTTCCCTTCACCTGAGGAGATAGCTTTCCTAAGTAAAAGAAAGCTTTGTCCTCCTCCCTCGAAATAAGTCGAGTGGCATAATGAGCCAACTCGTTGAATTGAGTAGTGAACTCCTGAACAGAAAGAAGTCCTTGTTTAAAATCCATGAACTCCTTCAACTTTTGCTGTCTCAACTCATCGGGGTAAAACCTCGCTTCCAAGAGCTCACGGAAACAAGCCCACCCAAAATTAGGCTCCAACATCGCGGTAGGACCAGAAAGAGTCCACCACTGATCGGCTTCCTTCTCTAAGAAGTGAGAAGCAAGACGGACTTTGTCCTCTTCAAGGACATCATACAGAGAAAAACTCTTCTCCATTTCTCGTAACCACACAGAAAGCTTCACGGGATCAACTTCGCCATCGTAGGTTTTGGCTTGGCTCCTCGATAGCTGTGAAACAACCCACGTATAACTCCCGTGTCTCTCACGATCGGGAATAGTATTAGGAATAGGATTAGCTTGCTGGTTTTGCTGATTTTGCTGGTTTTGGATAATAACGGTAAGAGTTGCTAAGATCGTGTGGTCAATCCTCGGAGGCATCTTGTAAAATAAAACACAGATTAGTACTTATCATTTAGCAAGAACAAAGAGACTACAACATAAATCCTAATCTACCCATCTTACCCTTCTATCTCACGGTTTATTATTTTATTAAGGTCAAGTTATTTATGCAAGGGTACACAAACGTGCGTCGGGAGCAAAATGGCTCTGATACCAACTGTGACACCCTCAAATTTGCGGAAAGAAAAAAAAATAATTTGAATACATAATGAAGGTGTCTGAAATAAAAAGGTTCATTACAAAAGGAAATAATATTCTACAAACGAAATATACAAGACGGGAGACATATCTCCCGTAAAAATACGGAAATAAACTAGTGTATAATAATATACAAACTATGAACCGAATATAGGTCCAAGGTAATACTTCACTCGCTAGCTCGTCCATGTACCCAAAATATGCATTCACCACCTGTTCGACCGCATTAAATATAAACACGGAAGCCACAGTCAGTGGGGAGTAACTCCGAGTCCTCACAGCCACGAAATGTCGAGTTTAATGAAACATGAATAACATAAAAGCAATGTATATGAAAAATACAAAACTTAAACATATAGGATATGTTTTTCATGTTATGAAACAATTAACTAACATATAACCTATCATGTGAAAGCTATCATGTGAAACCGATAATAAACTATAACTCGAGGTAGGGAAGCTGGTATGCTAGCTCAGAGGTTCCTCTCAGAAACATGGCCTTGATACACTCAAACCCTAATCAACACGTAATCATGTGAATCAGTTAACAATCAGTAATCCAAACTCTATCAATCCTAGCCGGCTTGCATCTCACCTTCTAGAACTCATAGAATCATACAAACATGAAAGACCAATACGTCTAGAAACAGGCATAAGTTCTTAGTACAGTCAATAGTCGACTTATGTAACTCGAGTCTATACCACAAGGTAGGAAAACATCCTAGCCCTAGACTGATCAGACCTAGCGACAACAGCTAACCCATTCCCTGTCTCATTACATAACCGGACATGAGAAACTCTACTAGGCGACCCCCTAAGCAGAGATGGCTAGTACTTAAGCTGGCTCCATTCCTAAAATGAAATCGGCAGCCATGCCCCCGGCTTGGTATCAAAAGGCCCAAGCCAGTGACACAAAAGCTATCAAGCTGTAAACTCCATATGCTCGTTAAAGATAGTAAGGCATATCAATGTCATGGTCCAAGATACTCATTTAGAATTAGAATGGTCAAGACGCCATATAATCATAATTCTCTATGGGTACTTAGTCAACACGACACCAACCATATAATTAAACAGTCACGGAAACCATTTCCTAACATGTGACTAATTGCATATAAATCATAATCAAATAACATATCGCCTCCTATCTACTAAGGCTAATTCATTAATTAAATACAACCTTACTTGAAGACAAATCCCCGACCCGAGTCCCGCGACGGGTCATCAGTCACATCGGGGCTGACTAGATCTTAGTTTGACCAAACCCGTTGGATCAAACCGGCTAGAAACAGAGTCTTTATCACATAGACATAAAATCAACATAATCATTACATGTTATATTATTAAAACTTCTAACATGTGAATTATTATATCATACCCCAAAACCCGTTTGACTAAAAGGAAATTAAATTAAACTACGATCTCGTCGTATAATTTCTAACATGTGAGAAATAATATTTCATGAAAAACCTTTTAATTAAATATTTTACTTATTAATATTTCTCGCTTGCTAATTATTACAAAACGCGATAAAATGACGATAACTCAAAAACCGTCACAAGTCCCAAAGTGGGACCCACGGGCTGAGTTGGGCCGGACCCCACATGGACCTAGATGGGCCCCACGGCCTGTTTTGACAACAATGGCCTGTTTTGCTTTAAACTTTCTCAAACCGATTTCTAATATTTTCCCGCATGCTTAACATAATTAAAAATCCGTCAAAACAACAATTAAACAATCAAACATCGACACAACCCAAAGACCAAAACCCGGACCCACCTTGACCAACCCAGACCGGCTGGACCGGCCTGGACCGGTCTGACCAGCCTGAACCGGCCGGTTCAGCCACCACCATAACCGGCCACTTCAATGGCCACCACAACAACCACCCCAAATTAATCCTAACATCATTTTAATTAACAACATCCAATTTTAACATCCAATTCAACCATCATGCATATTAAATCATGATTATAAATAGATCATCCAAATTCATCAAGAACACTAAACCACATGAAAATTTCCATACAACATATAAAAAGGATTACTTATCATGTTACTAATCAAAAACCGTAAACCATAAACAACAACTAAAGATGAACCAAAACTAAAGAAAAACCAAAGCTATGTAACATTTATCCGTCGAGTAACTCGGAATCGTTACCTTAGCTAGCTAAAATCAAGTAGCACCAAAATAATAAGAACTAAGAACTAAGAAACCCTTCTTCTAGTCTTCTCCTAAGATATACGAGTCACCAAACTCGTCTTCAAAATCTTCCCCTATAAGATATGACAAGAAAACATTATTAGAACTTAAAATATGATTTTCCATAATTAAAGTCTTGAAAACGATTTTGACGGAATTGAAATTAAACCATACGTGAAGATGAGGAGCGAAGAGGAGAGTCTAGAAATATAAATTAGGATGGATTTAAGTAAGAAATGAAGGTTTTATGAAGGATTTGCTCAAGAACGATGAAGAACAATTGATGAACGACGAAGAACACGAAGAACGATCAAAGAAAGTGATATTTTGATCTTTATTTGATTTGTTGTAAAATGAAAAGTTGTTTGTGAGTCAAGTGTGGTGTGTTGAGCCGTGTACATATAGGCCAAAGTGGATGTCGAGTTTTGGAATTGTTGTTCCGTAATTGACTCGCGTTTAATAATTATTTTACGGTAAACGATTAAATATAATTAACGATAAAGTTAATTACAACAAATATCAAGATATTATGTTATGATAATGAAAAGAAAGAAAATATCAAGGACAAAAAGAGGAGATGGAGCCGTGTGGCTTGATGAGCAATCGGGTCTGATTTATCGATTTGCGTAATTTTCGTTAACGGATCGATAAAGTTAAGAAATATCTAGATATTATGATTTGTTTAATCAAAACAAATAAAATATCTAGTTGTGAGTGGAAAACGATGACATGGGCGTGTGACTCATGCCAAAGTCGAGTTTAAATTTTGTTGCGCGCTTTTCGATGCGTCGGGAATAGTTAAATGACTTTCGATTAAAAACCGTATAAGTTATTCTTTAAATTCCAAATAAATTCAAAATAATTATATTAAATTATGATAAATCATAATAAATCTAAATAAAAATAAATCAAAAATATTATTTTTTTAAATAAAATTTCGGTCTTCATACTTATGAGACGAGTCGGGAAAAGGCAACGGAAGTCAAAGTTGACTGAAAAGTCGAGAAAAGTCGAAGATGACTTAAAAGTCAAGAAAAGTTTAGGACGACTTAAAAGTCAAGAAAAAGTCAATGACGACTTTTAAAAAGTCAAGGAAAGTCAAAGACGACTTAAAAAGTCAAGAAAAGTCAAAGATGATGAAAAACGGTCTTTTCATGAAATTCCTCAAAAATTCCAAATACGAACGCGGAATTTCAAAATACGACTCCGAACTAAAATTTCTATTTTAAAACTTAAGTTCTACTGAAAAGTGTTAGTAAATATTTTTACTAGAAAAATCGGGTACTTTTCGGGTTGTTACAGAGTGAGTGTCCTCAACAATAGTGCGATCACATAATTTAATCTTAATAATAAGAATACAAAGGGATGATGAATATTATAGTCAACTGGTCAACATAAATCGGTAACGATTGGCTCAGTTGAGTTTGACGTTACTCTCGTATGACGGTGGTGATCAGTTGATCCCTTGAGGTCAGACCTAAAGAACAATCCCCTAATCATGTACATTAATTAATTGTATAGTGATACAGATTAATTAATCCCTTACATTGAACTAAGTTTATATTGTAAGTAAGAATTATATATTATTGTAATATGATTAAATAAGATTCATTTTAGTAATTTAATTGTTATATTACTAAGAATGCATTATGTTTATGAAACTTTTGAGATAAGCAAAATTTGTTGATTATAATTACAAATTGTTGTAGATTATTTTAACCAAATATGAGATGACCCATTTTATTTACATGTAATTATAAAATGTGACTTAGAATGTTAAGTCTAATTTATTTGTTATGAAATTGCATTTAAATTAGTTAAATGCACATTTATAAGCAAAATTACATGTTACATGTCACATGTCACATATGTGACAAATGACAAATTGCAAAAATAAAATGGACACCCTTGTTAATGGGTGCACCGGTTTTGGGGTAGATAGGGTAGTGTTTAGGTGTTGATTATTGTTCTAATTAAAAATTAAAACATAATCATAACCTATCAAGCCTAGATACTTACCTAATATCTTGTTAAGAACAAAAGCAACTCACCCTTACCCATGCTTGTAGGGTGCCGGCTCCATGGGTAGAAAAAGAGAAGTGTTTTCTCTTATTAATACTCACTTGATCTCATATGAGTAAAACACTAACTTATCTCTCAACCTCTCCCCTTCTTACTCTAAAATAATAAGCTTAAGAAGCCTCAAACAACTTATGTTCATATATTACTAATAATATTACTAAGAGTAGTAATAGAGTGATTAGTGATATTTTAAGGGATACTACCAATCATACTAGTGTAGTATTTTAGTAGTAATTTAGGGATTGTCTTGGTGCAACTAATTGGAGTGTTATTATTCTAAGAACTTGGAAATCATCCTTATATTTTGAGCTCAAGAACAAGTATAGGATGGTGTTCTATTCTTGTGCCCTAAATCGTCCAAATCAATGTGAGAAAATAGTTTCTTCTTATTTTTGTATTATTTTGTTATGCATGCATAAGTTCCTTTTAGTTTAAAGAGTAAACTATTTATAATATGATATTAGAAATGTCTAATATTGAGTTTAAGAAACTATCAAGCGGTATCAAGAGCTTTGGTTGTTGCATGCATAATCGATTTATAGTTTTTTCGAGTTAATGTAACTTAAAGAAAATTAGTAATTTGTGTTTTATAAGATAAAATCACAAAGTTATTTTCATGTCAATATATTCTGGTCCTAATATGATTTTAGGTCATTTTGAAGATTTATGGAAATTTATATTGCTCAAATATGATTTTTAGTGTTTTTATTACATTTTAAAGAGTAAAATGATGCTTAAAATGCTAAAAAAATAGTTAAACATATCTTATGACTGTGAAAGTTTTAAACAATATTACACATGCATTTTTCTTACTGTATGTAAAATTTCGAGTGAAGTGCACTTATTTTTAATGATTTATGATTTTTATATGATAAAATGGAATAAATTAGGGTCAAATGTTTAAAAATATTTCCGCTTTTAATATGACCATGAAATTTTATTATGTTGTCACATGCTTGTTTTCCTGTCAAACTGAAAACTTTCAGACTTATGTGATTTGTCTAGCTTAATTTATGAATTTTTAATGTAAAAATGGCATAAATAGTGACTTATTTAACAAATATAGCTAAAGTAAATTTCATGTCAGGACAAAATTATTCCTGGTTGCATAAATGTCCCATATTTCAGATATAAAGTTGAAAATTTAATTTGATTAATTTTCACATGCTTTATGTATTTTATTTGATAAAACAACTAAAGCGCAACCGATTTTTCTCAAAAACGATTTAAAATTTTTAACCATGATTTTTAACATGTTAAGTGTCATGGAAATGTTCCAGAATGTAAAAAAATTTAAAATTTAAAATTCAAAATTATTGTAATTAAATTTGGATTTATTTGATTAAAATATGATTTTAAAGTCTAATTTTGAGCAATTATATAACAACAGGTTGAATTATTGTCAAAAATTGAGTGATGACTAATTTTTGAGTCCTAAATCAGTTGGGATAATTAACTTGGACTTAAATATGATTTAAGTATTGTTTGGTGATTTTAACAAGTTATTATCACGCATTTCCCTAAAACCGGGTTATAAACGATATAAACCGTAATATAGGGCGATTTAGCATTTAATATGAGCATGTTTTATACATATTATAATGCTGCATTTTTATTTATGAATGTCATATTTTATTTATGTAATTTTGAATTATGTAATTTTTCTTGTATGACCTTAGTTCTAATCGATATTGCCTGAAATGTATGGGAATATTGATTCGGTTGTAATTTATTGTGATCTCGTATCACTTTTATTGTATTACTAGCTTTAAACCCGTGCAAAAAATAAACGG
>JAIUZE010031047.1:0-25524 GCA_022085475.1 Heliosperma pusillum | reverse complement strand
ACGGCTGATTTTGGGCCAACTTGACACGGCCTGGACTGGGCCCCACGGCCTGTTATGGGCTGTTTTGGCTTTTTATCAACTTACCTAAAAACCGTTTCCTAATATTTCTCGCATGCTTTAACGTAATTAAAACCCGTCAAAACAACAACATAACAATTAAACATCGACACAACCCAAATACCAAAACCCGGACCCACCATGGACCAACCCAGACCGGGTCTGAACCGGCCTGGTTTGGACCGGTTTCCAGCCCCAAAACAGCCACCCTACACGGTTTTCCCCAACCACAAACACCAAATTATTTCCAACATGCTTTTAATTAACAACATCCATTTTAAACATCCAATTCATCCATCATGCATACAAAAATCATGATTATGAACAATCATCACATATGTCAAGAACACTAAACAAAAAAAACCAAAGAAACAAAACTATGTAACATTAAATCGTCGAGTAACTCGGAATCGTTACCTTAGCTAGAAAAATCAATTAGCACCAAAATAATAAGAACTAAGAAAATAAGAAACCCGTCTTCTAATCTTCTCCTAAAATATACGAGTCACAAAACTCGTCTTCAAAATCTTCCCCTATAAGAAATGACAAGAAAAACATTATTAGAACTTAAAATATGAATTCCCATAATTAAAGTGTTGAAACGATTTTGTCGGAATTGGAAATAAAACGTACTTGAAGATGGAGAGCGAAGAGGAGATTCTAGAAATATAAGTTAGGACGGATTTAATTAAGAAATGAAGGTTTTATGATGATTTTGCTCAAGAACGACGAAGAACAAATGAAGAACGACGAAGAACGTTCAAGAACGATGAAGAACGATTTATTTGATCTTAAATTGATTTGTTGTAAACTGAAAAGTTGTTAGTGAGTAAAGTGGGAGTTGGAGTGCCGTGTAATATAGAGCAAAATAGTGAGTTGGGTTTTGAAATTGCTGTTATGGAATTGACTCGGTATAATAATTATATTCCCGTAATTAATTAGATATTAAGTTAATTGAATTAAATATCAAGATATTATGTTATTGTAATGAAAAGAAAGAAAATATCAAGGTCTAAGAGAGGAGGGAAAAACGTGTGGTTTGGTGAGCAATCGGGTCTGATTTATCGATTTGCGTAATTTAAACTGACGGATCGATAAAGTGAATAAATATCTAGATATTATTATTAGTTTAATCAAAACAATTAGAATATCTAATTGTGAGTGGAAAAAGATGACACGCGGTGTGACTCATGCCAAAGTCGAGTTTCGAATTTGTTACGGGATTTACGATGACTCGAGAATAGTTAAATGATGTTCGGTTAAAAACCGTAAAAGTTATTCTTTAAATTCCAAATAAATTCAAAATAATTATATTAAATTATGATAAATCATAATAATAAGAAAAATAAATCAAAAATATTATTTTTTTAAATAAAAATTTCGGTCTTCAAACTTATGAGGCGAGTCGGGAAAAGTCAACGAAAGTCAAAGTCGACTTAAAAGTCGAGAAAAGTCAAAATGACTTAAAAGTCAAGAAAAGTTTATGACGACTTAAAAGTCAAGAAAAAGTCAATGACGACTTTAAAAAGTCAAGGAAAAGTCAAAGACGACTTAAAAGTCAAGAAAAGTCAAAGATGACTAAAAAACAGTCTTTTCATGAAATCTCTCAGAAATTCCAAATACGAACGCGGAATTTCAAAATAAGACTCGGAACAAAAATTTCTATTTTAAAAACTTAAGTTCTACTGAAAAGTGTTAGTAAATATTTTTACTAGAAAAATTGGGTACTTTTCTGGTTGTTACAAGTATTCTATTTGGGTCTCATCCTATAGGTGTGACCTAAAGGGATCAGTTGATCACCGCCGTCATACGACAATAACGTCAGACTCTAGTCAGCCGAGCGTTACCGATTTACGTTTAAGCTTATTTATAATTTCTAATTAAATATAACAGTTTATATTTAATTACGAATTAACATTTAATTCGTTTAAGCTTACATTATTTAATCGTATTAAATAATTACATTATATACATTAATTAGATATAACAGTTTATATTCAATTATGAATTAACATTTAATTCGTCTCAGCCAGTATTATTTAATCGTATTAAATATTTGTATCATCATTACATTGACTAACCTTTTAGTCATATAAGGCATCAATATGATCATATTTTTCATATAATCATATCTCTCAAACACATCCTTTAGGTGTGACTTTTAGGAACAGTTGATTACCGCCATTAACATGACAATAACGTCAAACTTCTAGCAAGCCAACCGTTATCGATAAACGTTAATCAACTGGTAAGAATACTAAATATACCCTGTGAACCTGTAAGAGATTTATACACGTTATCACACTAACTGTGGAGGACACTATCTCCAACACATGTAACATATAAATAAAATGCAAACATAAAATAAATTCCTAGTATGGCCTTCCTAAAATAATAGAAAACCAAATTAACTATTATAAATTCGGAAACCAACTCCTTGGTCCCTAGAACTTCATTTGCACGCCTCCCAAGGACATCGTCTTCCTTTTGGAACGTCTTTCCAAATGGCACCGTCTTTAGGAAACTCCGGGATTACAAATGATATAATAAAATTACAAAACTATTATATTATACATTTGCAAAATAAAATGAAATGTTACAATAAAAGTGATACAAGATCACATTAAATTACAACCGAATCAATATTCCCATACATTTTGGGCAATATTGATTAAAAAACTAAGGCCATACTAAGACAAGTTACATAATTCCAAAAATTACATAAATAAAAATGACATTCATTCAATCAAAATGTAGCATAATTATATGTAAACGCATGCAATATTAATGTGCCAAATCGCCCTAATAACTTTCTATCGTATATAAACTCGGTTTTAAGGAAATGCGTGATAATAACCAATTAAAATCACAAATTAATACTTCAATCAAATTTAAGCCCAAGTTAATTACCCTAACTGTTTAGGACTCAACAATTAGTCTCCACTAATTATTTGACAATAATTCAACTCGGTTTTGCATTATTGCTCGGTTTTGACCCTTTTTAACATAACTTTTATGAAATAATTCCAAATTAAATTACAATAATTTATAAATTTGAAAAATAAAATTTTAAATATTCTGGAAAATTTCCAGGAACATCTTCATGTCAAAATTTCGGTCAAAAATGTTTGAATCATTTTAGAGAAAATTATAGTTGCTATTAATCTATTTTATCAAATAAAATACGAAAACCACACAAAAATTAATCTATTTAATTTTATACTTATACATATGATATGTAAAATATTTATGCAACATATGATAATTTTTCTCAAGCCAAAAGTTCATTTTAGCTATTTATGCCAAAATAATCACTATTTATGCCTTTTTAACCATTAAAAATCATAAATCATGCATCATATTTATCTAAAATGTTACATACAGTAGGTAAAATAAGCATGTGATATCATACTAAAATTTCATGGCCAGATTCTAAATTTAACTATTTTTAGTCATAAAATGTTCATTTTACTCATTAAAATGGATTTATTTAACTAACAATCATTAAATAAATCAATAATCTTTCATAAATCATCAAAACGACCGAAAAACATATTAGGACCAGAAGGTATTTCATGCTCAAAATTTCGTGACTTTATCATATAAATCACAAATTTTCTAGTTTTATTTTGTTACCATAACTCGTAAGAACTTCATAAAACTGATTGCATGCAACATCCTATGCTCTGATACCAATTTTTAGGTTCATATACCTACACTTAAGACATTTATTAATTAAAACTAATTAACTCCTTAATTAGTTACAAGACCTAGTTACATGCAAATAATATAAACCGAAATAGAGAAAGAAAAATGTTCCTCACATTGATTATATTTCGGGCATTGGGCACAAATACAAGACACCTTCTTGTACTTTTTCTTGAGCTTAAGAATGTATGGATGAACTTTCTAGTTCCAAGTATAGGAACTCTTCTTGGTGATGCACCTAGACTATCCTTAATCTCTTGAATATTGTTTTACTAGAACAATAAACAAGATCCCCATAATAACAAGTATGAAACTCGAAATTTCTACCTTAGAAATGTCGAGTTCAATCCACAAAAGACAAGTTCTATGAAACTTCTAAAGTTTCTAAGTATTTAGTGATTTTTAGTGAGATGTTGTATATTTTTCTTATGAGATATTCAAGTGAGTTCATAAGAGGAAAACATCCTCTTATTTGAACAAAATAACCGGCCAAGCATGTGAGAAAAGAGCATGCTCATTGCTTTTTGTCTTACCAAAACAATAGGGTGGCTATAGGTATTTAGGGTAGTAATGATTATGCCTAATCTTGATTAGAACAACATTAAAGCGCTAAACACCACCCTACACACAAGCATGCCGATTTTTATACTTAAAATGGACTCCATATTATATTTGTGATTTTGTCATTTGTCACACATGTGACATGTGACATGTTTTCTTATAATATAATTATGTATTTAACTAATTTAAATACAATTTCATGTCAAATAAATTAAACTTAACAGTTTAAGTAATAATTTATAATCACATATATATAAAATGGGTCATCTCATATTTGGTTGATATGATCTACAACTAATTGTAATTATGATCAACCAATCATGCTTATCTCAAATGTTTCATAAACATTAAGCATTCTAATATAACAATTATATTATTGAATCTTATTTAATCATATTACAATAAGATATATTTCTCACTCGTAAACTCGTTTTGTTTAAGGGATTAATTAATCTGTATCGTTATACAATTAATTAATATTCTTGATTAGGGAATCGTCCTTTCGGTGTGACCTCAAGGGATCAACTGATCACCATCGTCATACGACAGTAATGTCAAACTCTAGTAAGCCAATCATTACCGATTAATGTGGATCAGCTGACTATAATGTTAATCATCCCTTTGTATTCTCGTTAATGAGATTTAATTAATTGATCGCACTATTGTTGAGGACACTCATTCCAACATTTTCTTTCTGGGTATTTCAACGAGGTTGACCTCATCGGTGTTGTTAGTGGAGCCGTAAGAACGACTCGTTGAGACTTGATACCCGCGACCTATTGTTTTACCCTTTCGGATGTCGCCTTCGATTCTGGTCCCTAGTACTGTTAAGTCATTAAAAGACTTTATATTTTGATTTATTAGATGGTTTGCGTAGAGGGGTCTTAGATTTTCCACGAATGTTTCCACAAGTGTGGCCTTATATGGACGTCCGTCTAATTGGGTTGACTTTTGTCCCTGAACTTCTGTTTTCGCCTTGACTTAGCTTTAATTACGCAATTAATTAACTATTAGTCGTATTATCGCTCCTAATATGTCTTTTAGTTTTTCAAAACCTTTTCCTTTTCTTCAAATCTCCGCTTTGAGTAAATTCTCTGACGTAGATCCTGTAATCCCTTGTAATCTCATTTAGTCATTGTAATTGTATGATTTCTTTGCCTTTCATATGTAGTTAACCCTAAAATTCCCAATTTCGACATAATTCAGTGCTAATTACATGTTCACCGACATAGTCTAATTCACATGCTAGGATTAAAATGTTGGATATTGCATTGCATGCATACAATCGATAACTTATCAAATATGAACGATTTCCCAAATCATTAGTAGAGGCGGCTATCGAGGCGAGAGGGATTAGGTGTTCGACTAAAGAGCTTCTTAATATGTACCCTCACCCCTAACTCTAGATCTTTGTGAAAATTCGTGTTCATTGGCATCCACGAGATAAATTCTAGACATAGAATGCTAAGGGTAACGAGTTCTTAGTGTTCATGTCATCACTTTGTGTCTTGACATGGCATAAAGTATTTGAACGGTTCCAATTTTCCCTAAACAATGGTGGCGACTCCACAAATGCGTATGTCTACGCTTGTCCATCCAAGTGTGCCCCTTCGTCGTTCCTCGTGTACCACAGTGTGGCAAGGATCACCAATCCGTGTATCACACCTTGTACTAAAGGCGGTCTTCGGGATATCGGAATCACGAACGGGGATTTGATGGTATCCGGATCTCAAATAAATCTTGGAAAAGGTAGAAACACCCTTAAGTTGATCAATTCTTGGTAAAGGATACTTGTTCTTGTTGGTGACACGGTTCAATTAACGTTAATCAATGCAAAGCGTCATAGAACCATCTTTCTTCTTCACAAAGAGCACGGGAGCACCCCAAGGTGAGGCATTCGGACGAATAAAACCCTTTTCAATCATTTCATCAAGTTGCTTCCTTGGCTCCTTGAATTCGGTAGGAGGCATACGGTATGAGGCTTTGGCAATGGGTCTGGTTCCGGGCATAAGATGAATGGAAAACTCAACATCACGCTCGGGGGAAATCCCGGGAAAGCCATTCGGGAACACATCAACAATGTCACGTACTATAGGTACATTTTCAATCTTGGGCAAAGAGGTAGATGTAGAGGTCACAACACATAAGACCACTTGGTGACCCTTTCTCACCATACCCATCACCTTCATCGCGGAAACCAATTGCACACCTATTCGGGAATAAGATCCCTTATAGGTTTTTCTAACTCCTAAAGGACTCTTTAGATAGATATTTTGATCTCTATACTCAAACATAGGATTACATACAACTCTCTTTGAGGGAACTTAAGGAGATTAGCGGGAAAGATTGTCCCCGCAATTGAGATAGGGACGTTAGGGTAAAAGGTAGAACATGAGATAATTTATCAGGATGGTAAGGATATGGGAGTATCCTCACTAGAAGTAGGTTCAATAGCTAAGTTATCAACATAAGTTGAAGACACAAAAGATATAAATGTGTCGGTATTAAATAAGATAAGACAAGGTTGTTCTAAATTAGAGAACATACCAGTGATAATCTCGGGATGAGCATCGGCCTCGGTACGGCTCAAGACATAAATGTAAACTTTGGGTTTAGCATTGGGAGTAGGCAACTTTCGATCGGGGCAATCATTAAAGCGGTGACCGGGTTTCTTGCAAAAGTAGCAAATCAAAGGTCGGATGTGGCAAGCAACTCCAGGGTGATAAGGCTTCTTAAAATTGTTGCATAGGCGACCTTGAGCTTGAGCATTTGATTGGGCATTCGCTTGAGGAGCCACTTGAGTAGTAGCTTGAGGAATGAAAGGAGCAAGAGCTCTAGCATTGGCATTGAAAGGATCATTGAACATCCTTTTGTTAGCAAAAGAGGTAGAGGTTGATGGAGTGAATGGCCTCTTACCATAGAAATTGGTTCTAGGAGTAAAAGAAGATGAAGAATTCTTAATCTTGGCTTCCTCTTTGATAGGTTTTATTAAATTTTCCGCCCACAAAGCATCATCATAGAGCTCAGGAAATGATTTAGAGTTTCTCCTCTCCTTACTTTGGAGTAAGGCACTTAGATTGTTGCGGTAATAGAAAGAAAGATCTTCATCATATTTGATAAACCTAGGAGTAAAATGAGCTAACTTGTTGAATTGAGTAGTTAATTATTGGACCGTCATCTCGCCTTTGATAAACTCCTTGAGGCTTTGTTGCTTAAGCTCCTTTGGATAGAATCGATCCTCTACTAGCATCTTGAAGTGTTCCCAACCAAAGTTGGCTTCTTGAATGGCCGTGGGACTAGTGATAGACCACCAATTATCGGCCTCCCTTACAAGGAAGTGCTTGGCGATCCTCAACGTGTTCACTTCTTGCACTTAGTACAAGTAAAACTACTTCATTATTTCACGGAACCATTCCGAGATCTCTGTAGGATCTAGTTCTCCACCATAGGGCTTGGTCTTGCTTTTAGCGATTTGGCTAACCACCCAAACACAACCTCCTTGCTGATAGTCATCTCGAGGAGGAGGGGCTTGGTTGGCATGAGCATTGGCCGCATCTTGTTGGTGTAAGTTTCTTAAACTCGATATTAGACATTTCTTATATCATCTTATTAATAGTTTACTCTTAAACTATTTAGACCTTATGCACGCATAACAAAAGATAAGGAAAGAACAATTCTTACATTGATTATGAAGAAATATGGGCACAATATTTGAACTCCTTTCAAATATTGTTCTTGAGCTATGAATATGAGGATGATCTCCAAGTTCTTAGTATAAGAACACGCCTATTAGTAGCATCCAAGACAACCCTTTTATCTCTACTAAAATCTACACTAGTATTATAAGTAGTAACCCTTTAAAATAAATCTATTAACTTTATTACTACTCTAGTAATCTTATTAGAATATGAACTCTAAATTTTGTGAAAACTACTTAAGTTTTAGAGTAAGAAAGTAATTTAGAGAGAAGTGGAGATTGCATGCAAAAATGAAATGAGATTGTTTAGTCAATAAGAAGAAAATAATCCTTCTTATTCTTGTTGTTACGACCGGCCACCCCAACTCCACATGGGTGAGTATTGTCCCTTTCAATTTTTCTTAACAAGAAAGGTTGAGTGTATAGGTTTATGTAGTAATGATTTGGTCTAATTCTTAATTAGAACAAAATTACAGACTAAAATCCTACCTCCTAACACCCAAAACTGGTGCACCATTTAAAATGGGTGTCCATTTTATTTTTGCATTTTGTCATTTGTCACAAATGTGACATGTGACATGTAATTAAGCTTATAAATGTGCAATTAACCAATTTAAATGCAATTTCATAACAAATAAACTAGACTTAACAATTTAAGTCATATTTTATAATTACATGTAAATAAAATGGGTCATCTCATATTTGGTTAATGTAATCTACAACAATTTATAATTATAATCTACCAATTTTGCTTATCTCAAATGTTTCATAAACATAATACATTCTTAGTAATGTAACAATTAAATTACTAAAATGAATCTTATTTAATCATAATACAATCAGATATAATTCTCACTTACAATATAAACTTAGTTCAATTTAAGGGATTACTTAATCAGTATCGCTATACAACTAATTAATGTACATGATTAGGGGATTGTCCTTTAGGTGTGACCTCAACGGATCAACTGATCACCACCGTCATACGACAGTAGCGTCAAACTCAATTGAGCCAATCGTTACCGATTTAAGTTGACCAGTTGACTACAATATTCATCATCCCTTTGTATTTTTATTCTTAAGATTTAATTATATGATCGCACTATTGTTGATGATACTCACTCCAACAGTTTGTGCCTAAGAACCTGAGTGAGAGCCTCCAATATGACATTTTCCACAAGTCGAGGTCTAACCATCTTCTTAAGGCACAAAAACAAAACAAGGTTAGTTCTTGCAGTGAAATTAAACAGAAAAACACAAACAAATAGCAATTCTAACTTAAGTATTCAAGCAATCAAACTATTTCTGTTTTAAGACTGAAATGCCGAAGACTGAGAACAGATAGTACTTAGCCAAAGCACAAAGCCAATGGACTAAGGGATGAGAGCCTAACCCCAGCACTCAGCAAAGGATTATATTCTCAAGTCCCAGCACAAAGCAAAGGACAATCTCCAGCACACAGCCAAGAGGTTTAACAGAAACAAGGTTTCAGTTTATGTGTTTACTTCAATTCTGCCTTTCATTCATTAGAAATATGCCTTATATAGGCAATGAGAATACATTTTGCTCGTCCATTACATCTAGGGCCATCATTGGCTTTCAAAAGAAGACAAGAAACATAAAGTACTTTACAGAATACATAAACGAAACTGACATAAAGTAGTATAATGAGACAATCATCCTATGCTTGCTTCTGGCTGCTTGCTGGTTGCTTTCTGGCTGAGAGTGGACTTCGTTTTGTGTTTTTCTGGTCGTGAACTGAAGTGGTAAGGCTACCAAAAGGATCAGCCACGGTTTTTGAAGCTTGCTTGGCCAAAATAGGAAGATTGATAGTGACAGATTATGTACTCCTCAAAAGACAACAATGTTGGTCAGCTGAACTTGGTCCCTAGGCCAACTCTTGATCAATGCATTTTTTGAGCCAAAGTCCCTAGACAAAACTGGTAAGGACCCTCCCTAGGACCAAGCCTGACCCTTGGTTTTATTTTCTTATGCTTGGAAGGCACCCTTCGACCCTGTCTAAGGCAAGTGCTGCTGATTGGTATCCTTGTGGCTGGCTGGTTAATTATTGTTTATTTTGCTACTGCCCTGGCTTGACTGGTTGTGGTTTGGGCTATACTAGGCATTGGCATAGCTTGTCAAGTAAGTGGTTGAGCTTGGACTGTGGTTCTTGTTGTCTTGGTTTCTCAGATCATGGCTTGAATGGTCTTGACACTGAACTCCTGTTGCAACCCCTTCTTCTTGAAAAAGATTTGACCTCAAATCCTCATCATCATCAGACTCTCCTTGATAAGGGCTCAGATCTCCTACATTGAATGTTCCATGTACTCCATATTAGCCTGGTAGATCCACCTTGTAAGCATTGGGCCCTATTTTCTTAAGTATTTCAAAGGGGCCATCAGCTCTGGGCATTAGCTTGTTTTTCCTCTTGTCTGGGAACCTTTCTTTTCTCAAGTGTAGCCACACCATGTCTCCTGCTTTGAACTCTCTGGCCTTCTTTGGACCCTTGGCCCTTGACTTGTACATCTCATTAGTTTTTTCAATCTGCTCCTTGACCTGGCTATGGATCTTCATCATTTGTTGCACCCTTTCTTTGGCATCAGAGCTGATTTCTTTTGTGATCACTGGGGCTAGGTCTGTAGGCATTAGAGGGTTAGTACCATAGACAACTTCAAAAGGAGTCTTACGTGTGCTGCTTGAAGAAGCCCTATTGAATGCAAATTCAGCTTGTGCCAATTTCACGTCCCTATCTTTTAATGACTTACAAATGATACACCTCAATATCCTTCCCAATGTCTTGTTGGTGACTTCTGTCTGCCCATCAGTTTGAGGGTGGTGTGAGGTACTAAAGAGGAGCTTTGTTTTCAGAAGCTTCCACAGTGTCCTCCAGAAGTGGCTCATAAATCTGGTGTCCCTATCTGACACAATACTTCTTGGCACCCCATGCAGCCTGACTATGTCCTTGAAATAGAGCTCAGCTACCCCCATTGCATCCTCTGTCTTCTTGCAGGCAACAAAATGGGCCATTTTGCTGAACCTGTCAACAACCACTATCACTGAATCCTTTCCCCTTTGTGTTCTAGGGTTTGTTTCGTACAGGCAATGATGTGTAAGGGCCTGCTTGAAACTGAGATTGGGCCAGTTGACAGGGTTTGCACTTCTTGATGGTATCTTACACATCACCTAGCATCTTGGGAAAATAGAACTGCTCTTGCAAGATCTCATAAGTCTTCTGTACCCCAAAATGCCCTGCAAGACCATTGCAGTGAACTTCCTTTACTAACAGACCCCTATAAGGGCCCTTGGGTATGCACAACTTGTTTCCCTCGAAGAGGAAACCGTCATGTGTCAAGTACCTCATTCCCTTCTTGAGCTGTCGTTCTGAGTATACCTCCCACTCCCCCTTGAAGTCTGGGTCCTCTAGGTAGAGTTCCTTCATGAATTCAAAGCCTAGAAACCTCTGCTCCATGTATGTAAGCATCACAGACCTCTTACCCAGGGCATCAGCTACTACATTGTTCTTCCCTTCAATGTATTTGCTTGAGAAGGAAAATGATTAAAGAAATTCCACCCATTTGGCATGCCTTGGATTGAGCTTATGTTGGCCATTAATAAACTTCAGGGCCTCATGATCTGAATGCAGCACAAAAGGCTTGGGTTTTAGATAATGCCCCAAATGGTTCAGGGCTCTCACTATGGCATAAAACTCCTTGCCATAGGTAGAGTAGTTTAGCCTGGCTCCACTTAACTTCTCACTTAAATAGGCTATTGGCTTCCGTTCTTGTACCAGTACTGCCCCAATTCCAAGCCCACTAGCATCACACTCTACCTCAAACAACTTGTTGAAATAAGGCAAACCCAACACAGGAGATTTAGACAGCATCTTTTTGATTAAGTTGAAGGACTTCTCAGCTTATCTCCCTAGTTGAACTCTCCTTTCTTCATGCACTCAGTGATGGGAGCCATAATGGAGCTGAAACCCTGAATGAACCTTCTGTAGAAGGAGGCTAACCCATGAAAACTCCTGACCTCAGTCACTGTCTTAGGTATAGGCCAATCCCTAATTGCTTTAACATTCTCAGGGTCAACAGCCACTCCATCCTTTGAGATAATGAACCCAAGGAAGTGAACTTCGCGCTGCATAAAGGTGCACTTCTCCAGTTTGCTATAGAGCTTGTCTCCCTCAAGACTTCACATAACAGTTTCAGGTGTTGTAGGTGTTCCGTCTTGTTGGAGCTGTAGAATAGGATATGATTATAGTAGACCACAATGAACTTCCCAAAATAGGGTTTCAATACTTCTGTCATTAGCCTCATGAATGTGCTAGGGGCATTGGAGAGCCCAAAAGGCATTACTAACCAATCATACAGCCAATGTTTGGTCTTGAATGCATTTTTGCATTCATATCCAGCTCTAATTCTCACCTAGTGATACCCTTGCCTTAAGTCAATCTTGGTAAACACATGAGCTCCACTCGGTTCATCCAGAATGTCATTAAGCCTAGGTATGGGGAACCTGTACTTAATGGTAATGTTGTTGATTGCCCTACTGTCTATACACATCCTCCAGGTGTCATCTTTCTTAGGTACTAGGAATGCTGGTACAACACAAGGGCTAAGAGACTCTCTGACATACCCTTTACTCAGCAGTTCTCCCACCTGAGACTGAAGCTCTTGTGTTGCGCTGGGTTCACTTGTGTAGGCAGGTTTGTTTGGCAGGACATCCCTAAGTACCAAGTTAATATGGTGCTCAATCCCCCTTAGTGAAGGTAGTCCACTAGGGAGTTCAGCAGGGAAAACATCTTCATAGACTTTCAACAAAGCCTGTACCTCCTCAGGAACATGGTTAAGAACCTCCCCAACCTCCTTGGCGAGGAGTACATATACTGGTCTGAGATCATTCAACTCCTGCACCATCTCTGACTCACTCAGCAGTAAGACCTTCTTAGCAGTCTCAGTCATGAGAGAGGGATTTTCCTTCAAGGTAAGGGGTAAAGGAGCCAAGATGATCTTCTTCATCCCAAACTTGAAAGAGTACGTATTTTCCCTTCCCTGGTGGACATCATCCCTATCAAACTCCCAAGGTCTACCCACCAGGAGGTGACATGCCTCCATTGGAAGCACATCACATAGGGCCTTATCAGCATACCCCTTTCCAATGGAGAATCGTACAACACACTGCTAGTCAACCCTCGCTTCAGCCCCTTTGTTCAACCGCCTAAGTTTGTAAGGGTGAGGGTGGTCCTTGGTGGGCAGAGTCAGTTTGTCTACTAGGGTTGATTGTTGTTTGTTTTGCTCATGTCCAAGGCAAGTGTTGCTGACTGGTATCCTTGTGGCTGGCTGGTTGATTGTTGTTTGTTTTGCTCCTATCCTGGCTTGAGTGGTTGTGGTTTGGGCTAAACAAGGCATTGGCATAGCTTGGGAAGTAAGTGGTTGAGCTTGGACTGTGGTTCCTGTTGTCTTGGTTGCTCTGATCATGGCTTGAATGGTCTTGACACTGAACTCCTATTGCAGTTCTTAACACCTGGCACACTTATAGATACTACCATTCAAAGTCCTTAGTTTTCTACCCATCTCTCATTCATTATTTTAGGGTCAAGTTATAATTTAGGTTAGGGTTCACAAGTGTGCGTCGGGAGCGTTACACGCTCCGATACCAACTATGACAACCCTCGCGAAAGCATTAAAGTTAACAAGTAAAATGCAGCGGAAATTAGATAATTTTTAAAACTTTTAAAACATGTTTCGCAATGATCGTCATAAACCAATGTTCAATACGAATAAATAAAGTAGTAAAGTCGAATGAGGTCCCAAAAATATACAATAAACTTTAAAAATATAAGAGTCTAAACAGCATAAAGTAATCATCGTGAAACGAAGCTCGCTAGCTCACACTAGTGTCACCCTAAGTAGCACCGACCTGTACATGTTCATTTATTAAACATGAATGCCACAATAAGTGGGGGAGTAACTGTGGTTCTCTCAGCCATATCACGTCAAAAAGAATATAAGCAAATAAAAAAAACATACATAGTCATACATACATTCATAATATGAGTAAAGTATTTCAAAATATCATATCATCATTATACAATGTTAACACTGGGGAAGACTCTACTTGGCAACCACATGGATCAGCGTTGGCTTGCATATGACCAAAGATGATCATGTGCTTGAAAAGGTTGGGGACTTGACATACAAACCAAACATAAGCATCCATTAATCTCAAGCACACCATCCAATATTACGTCAAATATAAACAAGCACACTCTCACGGTAAATGACAAGCACTAACATCTGTACTTTGTAAGACATGACGAACTAGTCCACGGGATCAACGTTTCCCCAAACCGTATACGATAAACGTGTCGTATACTCAAGACTTTAATCATCCCGGTAGGACGACAACAAAACGGAAGTCGTAGTCTAAACCAGGCCAGACTCTCGGGATACACCCTCCCGATTCGACATGCGATAAACCCTTGCATCCAAGACTCGATCCTCCGGCTAAACCCACACAGAAGAAAGTACCCCATATTCGTCTAAACCCGCTCAAAGGAGGCGGAAAGAGTACAAGCATCATTCTTCGGCTAAACCCGCTTCAAAGCATCCAATATACAAGACTCGATCCATTACTCAAGGCATAAGTGACTTAAAAGGGGAAGCATGTTGAAACTGTCACTAAACATGTGATAAAATCATGTGAGATATAGTATAGTCTAAAGATGAATATTTAATATCATTACGTAAGTTTACAAGATACACAAACCATACATACCATTACATGTGAGAACTAAAGAGGAAAAGAAGAAAAAGAAGCAAAAGAGGTCTCAGCCGGTCAGGGGGACCGGCGGCCGGGTACCCGACTGGGCACCACCCAAGGTCAAACCAACAACAACACACAACTGAGACTCCCAGCCGGTCACTATGTTGGGGCTAACAGGCTACTTCAAAATCGAACACAAGGGAGATGAATGGGACTCCCAGCCGACTAGGCGGCGACAGGCCACCCGGCTGGGGCATGCACAACAAGAAACAACATTAAAGAATAGGGACTCCTAACGGGTTAGGTAGGCAGCGGCCGGCCACCCGGCTGGGAGACACGCTACTCGAAAGAGAACAAACTTCAGCAATTGTGGAACAGGGACTCTCATCCAGTGAGGGTAGGGGCGGCGGTCCACCTGGCTAGGACACACGAACCGCTAAAATCAACAAACAACAACAACAACTCAAATTCAATTGCTACGCAATCATTTATACCATAATTTATCATCATCAAAATACATTAAATGCAACATAGAAGTACCCAATCATTACATATAATCATTTAAAACAACATAAGACCACTTTTATGGCACTAACCCAAGTTTAACACAACAAATAGATGAATCCAACAACATTGACACAACTTTGCATAAGATTAGATGAAAATCAACATATAAGTGAGTAGTAAACACATATTCAAGTTGAAAATAACACAAAGAACTCAACTTTCATATGTAATACTACTTCTAACATGTAAAACACATAAGATTGATATCGAGTAACCCTTCACCAATACCTTTTATGTCCTCAGTCTTCTTCTAGGTCTTACTCCACCAAGAAGTAATCTTTGTCGGAATCTTGGAGGTTCCACCTAAACAAAGTCACAAAAGATGAATAAAACTTCACCTTTGAAAAAGATGAAAAATAGAACATGAGCAAGATGGTGAATTTATTCTCTAATAAGATAGAGGAGAAGGAGGGGATAAGAATAACCTAAAAAGTACGGAATTTGAGTGAGGAATGAGGGAGATAAGGGAGGTTCAGTGTTTTGAAGCTTGACACTCAAAAATGATGAGTAGGGTCTAGAGGTGAGTGGAGAAAGAGGTGAATAGTGTGCTGAAAACATAGAGGAGAAAGACTGATAATTGGGCTAGGTTTGTGTGAGTGGAAAAATAGAAAAGGTCCAAAACAACATGGGAGTCTCAGCCACATGGAATTCCGGATAGAACCCAAATATGGGCTCGGAAAAGACGGATTTGACACGGATTTTACACAACTTAATAAAAATCTAATCTAAGACTAAACTAATTCTAGCTAATATTAATTAAATACTATTAAAATCTAATTACTAAAATAGCGGGTGTAACAGAGAAGGTGATGAAAAAAAAAAAAACTAAACTAGTCTAGGACTTTTGAAAGACTAAATAAGACACAAATCACGAAATAAGACAACTAATTACACTCAATGATATTCACAATGGAAAACATGTGGTGAAACAAAAATGGAGAAGATTGAGATGATTGGTAATATGAAAATGTAAAATATTCAAACTTTTCAACAAAGGAAATCCCATAAACACTTACAAGGCAATAAATCAAGAGATTAAAGGGACTTGATGCAACCAAGTCTTAGCATACCCACTTAATACAAAGTTGACTCTTTTTTTCCTAATTCTACTCACCTATTACTTATATCATAAACTGTGCACTAGTTAAACCAACGTAATTTAAAGAGGATCAAGCAATTCAATCATTCAATCAACATAAACAATAAACACAAGAAATGAGAAACAAGTAGATAAACAAGGGATTAAACAATCATACAACGTAAAAAGGTGGTAGCTATGACAAGATTACACCAAGTAGCTACCCATAATCTTCAAAACAAAAGCAAGAGCATACATAATTATCTTCTAGTACAAGTACTAATGGAAAGTTTAAGGAATAATATTGTAAGATGTCTAAGATACTCCAAAATATGAAACAGTCTTTCTTTTATAGTCCTCAAAAAAATTAGTTCTTCGGATTATAGCATTCGAGCCCATAAAGGAAACAAGGGGAGATAATGCACGTATCAGGCGCAGGTTACGTAAGACTGTGCAGGCTGCGTAGCCCCCATATCTCAGCTTCCTTTGCTTCCCCTTATCTTCATATGTTCCTTAGCCCTTATTTCCGACTTGCTGACTTTTTTTCCGTCTCCAGTAGTTGAATTTCGTCGACCATGTTTTCACTTGTGTTCACTTTCGTTGATCGACCTTTATTTACGTCTTGAGTGTGAGAGTAAGTATCCTCAACAATAGTGCGATCACTTAATTAAATCTCATTGACAAGAAAATAAAGGGATGATTAACCTTGTAGTCAAGTGATCCACATTAATCGGTAATGATTGGCTTACTAGAGTTTGACATTACTATCGTATGACGGTGGTGATCAGCTGATCCCTTGAGGTCACACCGAAATGACGATTCCCTTATCATGTAAGTTAATTAGTTGTATAACGCTACAGATTAATTAATCCCTTAAATAGAACAAGTTTACAACTGAGAAATATATCTTATTGTAATATGATTAAATAAGATTCAATAATATAATTGTTATAATGCTTATTGTTTTTGAAACATTTGAGATAAGCATGATTGGTTGATCATAATTACAATTAGTTGTAGATCATGTAAACCAAATATGAGATGACCCATTTTATATATATGTGATTATAAATTATTACTTAAAGTGTAAAGTTTAATTTATTTGACATGAAATTGTATTTAAACTAGTTAAATACTTCTTTTTATTATAAGATAACATGTCACATGTCACATGTCACATGTGTGACAAATGACAAAATCACAAATATAACATGAACTCCATTGTAACTCACAAAACCGGTTAAATGGGTGGTTGGGTAAGGATTAGGCTATAATGTTGTGCTAATGATAATTAGACAAAATGATTACTAAGCCTAAAACCTATAGCCCACCCTACCACCCTGATTAGGCAAAAAGCAAAAGCATGCCTACTACTTTCCTATGCATGGTGCCAGCTTTATGAGCCTATTAAGAAGATGTTTTCCTCTTATGATGCCTTACACAATCTCATAAGAAAATATACATACACATCTCACTAGAAATAAATATAAACATAGAAACTTAAGAAGTTTCATATAAATTGTTGTTCTAGCTTAAACACTATATTACTAGAATAATTATTTTGGAGTGTTGTACACAGTTTTAAGGGTACTTGACTATTGTACTAGTAAATCAATAGTTAAGTGATTCAAGGGATAGTCTAGGTGCAATTTATAGGAGAGTTCCTACTCTTGGAGCTTTTGGAAATTAATCCTAAATCATCTAGCTCAAGAACAAGTACAAGAAGGTGTCTTGTACTTGTGCCCATACTCGAAATCAATGTGAGGAACATTTTCTTTCTCTATTTCGGTTTAGATAATTTGCGTGTAACTAGATCTTGTAAACTAATTAAAGAGTTAATTAGTATTTTCATAAGAAATGTCTTATGAGTAGGTATATGAACCTAACATTGACTTCATATCCATCTTGACATCACTCCCAGAGTGATGAAATCAAAAGCTTAAGTCTCTGGCAAAGATAAGACACGACACTTATCTAAGATTAAAGCAACCCGAAACAAAATACATGACCCTAACGACAGAATTACACTAAAGACGGGACATAATAGGTTAGAATGAATACTAAAGACCCTTAATTAAATGCTAAACGTTAACTCAAAATACGCAAAATACACGACACAATTTGAAGGTGTCAAACAACCCCACACATATACTTTACTCGTCCCAATTAAAACTTGAGACCATCATGGAAAGAAAGTTCGAATAAAATGTGTGAGAGCATTCAACCTCTCTTCTCTCACCTCAGTCTCCAATGGTGACTCCAAAAAAAAAACAACCACCAATAACGAAAATAAAAAGACTCAAAGTTTTGTGATTCATTCTTCTCTCACACCCCCTGCTTATATCACCCTCAAACAAGACACGACAACCACTGTTTTCTACGCGACTCATCAACCACCCTTCTTATCTCTCCAAGGGTAGTAATGGCCATCCTTGTCCTATCCCAAGACAATAGAAAAATCGTCTCTGAAACCTCATAGCTCAACATGACTCAACCTACTTATATCTCCCCCTTATCACTCCATCAATGATAACTAGGCTACTCGATGGCCCCAAACTAAACAAATTGCACAACCAAGTAACCTATACATAGAAATTCACCAATTGAAACAACAACAAAATTAATGTACTCAAAAAGAAATTAAAACTATCCTAACCGCCTTCCTAGACCTCATTATCGCTCCCTTCTTTTTACCTCAAGATCATCTTCATAAGACTAGTATGCTCAATGTTTTTGTCTTTTTCTTTTTCTATTTTTTTCATCTTTTTCATTTTAGTTGTGAAAATCCCTCATTTTACCTAAAGTGTCATTTCGGGTTTTAACTTAGCTTTTTCTTTCCGGCAATGGTGGCATGCAACTTGATTTTCCATTTTGCCCCGAACGCCCTTTCGGGATTTCGTCCCGTCCTTGGCCACCATTCCCAATCTTGACTAGGCGCCCACCCTTGTAGGTTTTCACGTATCCAGGATTTTCGTTGTTTTCCCAAACATTATTTTTTTCCCGAAAAATAACAACATCAATAATGCCCTAATTGTGGAGAAGTACATCAAAACTCAATCATGGGCATTAGAACCCGAGACACCATGTGTGCCTTGGTTCAAACGCCTCTCTATTTCCCCTCTCAATCTTCTAATTTTTGCCAATCCCTGATCAAGGTGCTTTTGAGGGAATAGGGCTTGGATGGTTGAGTTTTCTTGTAGGGTCATCCCAAAAAGGGCATGAGTAAGGCCATATGTGTCCCCATGAGCTACCGAATCCTCATATGAATCCTGAAGGTATTGACGGAATTTCTCCCTGCCCTCCACCGGGAAACGGCTTTGTTGCTCCCAAATGGTATTTTGATTTACCCAAAGTTGCTCTTGTTTTTGCCAAAGTCGGGTCTCCTCTATTTACCATGCCATATCCCTAAGCGTCTCTTCATGGGCCTTCTCGGCCTCAAGTCTCAACCTCTCTCGCTCATCCACAACTGCTCTCGACTTATCAATATGTTGAAGTATTGACCCATAATTTGTTTGCCAAGTGTAGCTCTCCTCCACTCTCCCACTTATCTTCTCAAACACTCCCCTAGTCTCAGTAAATTAGTCGGCCATTAGGTGTTTCCATGACTCCACCAGGGTATCTGAACTTCCTCCCACATCATACATAGGGTTGTCTTGAATAGTTTGGTGGTGGGTGAAATTTCGTTGCTCCATTTTCTCAATATCTCGTTCCTCTTCCAAAGCCACCTCTCTAGCCCCCTCATTTCTCCTCTGTTGGTTTGGTACCGTATTACAGTCTGGTACCTCAAAATTTGCTTCACAGTCCGCATCGAGTTCACAAAATAAATGGTGGGAAACGGTACTCGAGGCAATTGGGTTGGTAGCGGGCCTAGATAATCTGATAAACGGCTTCCCCTTGGCGCCAAACCAGTTTGCTAGAGGTCAGTGATCTCTTAGGACCTCCATCATGGCACACTCATTTAAACCCGCCTCATCATAGATCTTATTCCTTGAAATAGAATAGAGGTCATCTAGGACACTGTTCCCCACAAAATGGTTCACCAAAAATGTGACCATCCCCCCAACTTTGATATTTCCACCATTTGTCCCTTTTGAGTACTTTTGATAGACAATTTGGCCCAATTCGGGACTCCTCGACCTTCGATACATGGTCCGTAAGACTTCTCTTTAGTTGTCACTCACCTTTGTAGGTTCCCCCACCCTAGAGAAAACAAGGCACATTTTATAAACCAGATCATGCGACAGATGGCGGGGTGTAAGATTTGGGTGCCTTTATCATTTTTTGTTTAGTGGGAACCCCGGGTAAGATTTACCTACATAAAGTTTAAATCCCGCAAAGGATAAAGGATCATTTAAGGTTACTTTGTAATTGCTAGGATCCCACAAATTTCTTCGTAGGTGACTTCATGCCACACCTTGAAGAGTTGAAACCTCACTCTCTCATCGTCCGCCTTACCAATCATTGTCACTGTGACAACCCTCGCGATAGCGGAAATAAAACATAACAAGCATGCGATATATATAGCGGAAAATACGGTATTTTTGAAACTTTTTACATGCCAAAATAAAAGTACGAGGAATGTAAAAAAAATACAAACTAAAGTAGAATATACTACAAAGAGACGTAGTGTCTCAAAACGTTATCAAATATAAAAGTTATTAGCAAACTAGCTAAGAAACGTCTAGGGGTGAATCGTCGAGGCCAACGCCCGCTAACTCACACCCGAACCCAAAAACAACAAGCAAAATCCATCCAAGCAACCTGTTCATCCATGAAAACATGAACGCCACAGTCAGTGGGGAGTAACTCCGGGTTCTCCCAGCCATATCACAAATAACATACTTAAACGGTAATACACAAGTAGAAGCATGCATATATATATAAATATGAATTACGAGAAAGATAAATAGGCATTTAAATATATAAAGATATAGGTACATGAAGTGAAAAACGGTAAGCATCATATTATAGATACACACGGGGAAAACACCCTTAGGCAACTATATACTCACTAGGGCTTGCATCTCACCGATAGCGGCATATACACGATAAGATAGACACTCGACATATAAACTACGCCAAGTCATCCAGAGGTCACAAATAATCAATATATAACCATCCATTCAAACGTAAGAATACGGTGACGACATATCTCACGGTAAATGACACGCACTAGCACCATGTACATAGCAAGTATGATTAAAATCGCATTCACGGGATAAACATTTCCCTGAACGCATACACGATTAACATTTCGTATATGTAGACTCATTTCCTCCCAGTAGGACGACGATAATAATACGGTCCTAGTCTAAACCTGGCCAGACTCTCGAAATCATATTTTCCGATTCGACATGCGATAAACATTTCGCATCCAAGACTCGGTCAAACATAGAAGCCTAGTACCCCAAATTCGGTCAACCTTCACGAAAGAGGCGGAAAGAGCACAAGCATCATAAACAAGAGGTACACTACATGCAATGACACCACCTCGTAAGTATACGACATTCGCCGGCCGGGTCAATCAACGCATTGCATTCGCCTCCCAACAACGTCGTCATATCCCCTTTAAAACATGCATTTAAGTACTAAGGATACATCTCCTCGTTCCGACATTCAAGTCTAACGAGCAAGGAGGTATAGCCGGGGAATGAGAGTTCAAAGCACTTAACAATTAGTGGCCAAATCATAACATATGTAAAATCGACTCAAAGGGGGATATATCAAAAACCGTCACGAAACATGTGATATAAGTGAATGGGATATCATATATTTTTAATATGAATATTTAATGCTATTACGTAAATTTATACGATAAATGAACCATGCGAACTATTATAAATGAAAGTATAAAAAAGAATAGAAGGGGAAAGACAGCGTGTGCCATCCGGTCAGGGTGACCGGCTGCCGGCTACCCGGCTGGCGCTTCAGGAACAATTGAAAACCACCGAAAATACAGGGTGATCCAGCCGGTTAAGTGGACCGGCTTGTAACACCCGCAAATGTACCCTATTTTTATAGTAAGAATATTATACGGATATTTTTCAGTGAATTTTAGTTTTAATCTAGAATTTAATTTCCCGTGTCTATTTTAGAAAATCCGAGTTCGTTTTCGGACTTTTCGCGAGATTCCGAGTAAGTTGCGTCTTAAGACGTTTTTGGGCTTTTTCTCATGTTTTCCACTTACTCCCTCATATACTCCCTCATAACCTAACTCCCTCACAACTCAAATTTCTTCTTCCTTACCAAGTAAACCCCAAAACCTAGCCTCCATAATTGATCCAACTCTAAATCATCGCTACTCATTCGTTACTCGCTCAAATTCGCTCTAGTTTGTCTTATTCTTTCCCTCTCATCGTCCTCTATCCGTATTGGTAATAAAATTACTGTCTTTCTCGCTTTTCAATTTATCCGTCTTTCTCAAGGTGAATAATATTCATCTTTTGTTATCTAATCGTAGGTGGTGATCTTCAAGACCCCGACAAAGTTCACTATCTAGTGGGGGAAGGCGTAGAAATCGATTAAAGGCGCATAAAGGTAACGGTGAAGGGTTACTCGATATCATTTACGTATTTTATGTATTTTTTATGTTAGAAATCGTATTTAGAATAAGGTTAGTAATCATAGGAATTGTGTTGTTTGATGATGGTTGTTGTTACTGAAAGTCCATAGACCTTAATTAGACTCCTCTAATTATTTACTAAATTACTTTTTAATTTAGTATATAATGATCTATGTAACATGCATGCAAATATAAAAACATTTATATAAGAGAAGAAATTTCCTCACATTGATATGGAAAATATAAGGGCACAACAAGAACTCCTTCTTGTTGTTCTTGAGCTAATAATATGGATGAATACAAATAATCCCCAAAATAGAAGATCTCCTCTAAGTTGCACCAAGATTAACCCAAATAATCTACCCTTAGTATTAACTAGATAATAAGATAGATATTATTCTACTAATATTATGACTATATTACTACACTAGTAATACTTAGTAAATATTAGTGTTTGAGAGTTTTAGTAAGAATATGAGGTTTTGAGAGAAGTAAGAATACAAAGCACAAAATGAAGTAAGTATAAAATGAACACAAGTGCTCATTTTATAGGCCTTTTGGCTGGTCCATATTGTCCAAATAAGGACTCTTATTTTGTTCATTTGATCACATGCATTAGAGTGGAGTGTTGTAGAACAAGTGATGATTGTTTACTACTTGTTATGTCACTTTCATAAAGTAACTAAAGAGTAAAAAATAAGAACAAAATCATCACCATGTAACTACTAGCCAACCGGCCACAATGGCCTTAGTTTGGTCCATTTTGATTTTTGATATTTGTCTTACAAATACTTATTGATCATATGGTTAATTATCTTGTATAATTAAGTGTTAATTTGATCATATAACAATTATATGACTCAATTAAATAAATAATATGTACTTAACATTTTAAGTAATATTTTACCATTATATCAATATATAATGGGTCCCACAATGCTTAGTTAATTTATTTTACAACTCCTTGTAAATATAATTAACTAATTACCTCTATCTCAAAACCTCAACTAATTTAGTAATTTAACGATTAATTACTAAGTTAAATCTTATTTAATCGTATTAAAATAAGATATAAATTTATTAGTCAATTATCGCATAATTGAAAATAAGCTTAATCGAATTTGAGTTCTTAACTCATTTTCTAATAATTAACTCTCGTACATATCGAATATATGTAATGTACTAATTAACTGTATCGTATACAAATAATTAGTTACTATTTGGATTTCATCCTTTAGGTGTGACCGAAAGGGATCAGTTGATCACCGCCGTCAAACGACAATAACGTCAAACTCTAGTCAGCCAACCGTTATTGATTTACGTTAATCAACTGACTAATCATATATATATAGTCAATAAATATCCCAATTATATTCCTTAATAAGATTTATTAAGTGGGCGCACTGGTTGTGGAGGACACCTACTCCAAACAATCTCCCACTTGTCTGACACAAAGTGTGCGGTCACCGATTCTCCTTTTGTCTCTATCACATCTCCCACTCAATGCAAGGTGTCTTTCAGGTCGCACTTGCGATTGATTATATCTAGAGTGGTTTTCTCGATAGGGAGAGTAACTGTCTGACCGGAAATCTACCATAGATCTCTTTCCGAGCGTGGCCACGCATTTACAGTAACTTCTCCTCGAGTGGCCTAAAGATGTTTGTACCCAACGTGGGTGGACAATTCCTGTTGATCCATCTACTCTGTATGATGCAGATCACCATGATCCAAAAGAAGTCCATCGGCCTCCTTTTACGGCACGACCTAGAACATCAACCAAACCAATCGGAAACTGCACCGACTCAGATAGACGGTCGCCAGTCAAAAGAATCGACTTATAGGAATAATATAGAAGACCCTGCCACGACCAGGCATCAAATAATTGATGTAGGGTCTCTATCATGTCAACTGTCCGACAGAGTGCATACAGTCGTCTATGTAAACGACCAGTCATCTCCATGACACCATGGTGCTGACCAACCACGATCGACTTACAACTAGTCATTAGAGACGTCACCTCATTGAGAGTGACTAGGGAACAAAATACTAAGTTCGTCTATTCACTTGAATAGGGTCCAAAATTCTATTGGATAAACCACAAGTATTAAATTTAGTCAAACTAAATAAAAGAGTTTTTAAAATAAAACTCGAACAATAAATGCCATTATCATATATGAAATAATTAATACAACATTCAATTATTACATATTACATAATCTAAAGGAATTCTGGCACACGTCTCAATCCCATTGTGACGACATGACCATCATTGTAACACCCGGAAATGTACCCTATTTTTCTAGTAGAAATATTTTACGAAATCTTTTCTGCAAATTTAAGTTTTAATTTATAATTTTATGTTCCCAGTCGAATTTAGAATTTTCGAGTTCGTATTTGGAATTTCTGTGAGATTCCATGAAAATCCCGTCTTAAGGCGAGTTTGACTTTTCTTGACTTTTGAGTCGAGTTTGACTTTTCTTGACTTTTGAGTCGAGTTTGACTTTTCTTGACTTTTGAGTCGAGTTGGAC
>JAIUZE010031042.1:0-10231 GCA_022085475.1 Heliosperma pusillum | reverse complement strand
CTCTGTCACACTAAGAGTTTGCAGCCAAGATGAAGCCTTGTCCTTCAAAGAATGCGGTAACATCATTCGTTTTATTTGGTCTTGGGTCACACCCTCATCGATAATCATTGCGCACAAGTCGCAAAATTTGTTGATGTGACTAGCCGGGTCTTCATTCATCCCTCCTCCGAATTGCTCTTTTCGAACCAAGTTGTAAAATGATGGATCTATTTTGAACTTGGTAGCTATGAGGTTCGGATTGAGAGTCCCAGTTGGAACTTGAGCAGCCGTAGGCAGCCCTTCATCCGAAAGCTTCGGCATTATTCTTCTTGGTGGTGATCGTGGTGGTGTGGATAAGGGTGATGATGAAGATGATGACAATTGCTCACTAATACTCTCTGCAAGTCTTTGATTCTTGCGCAGGGTCCTTTCTGGTTCAGGATCGAATGTAAGTAGGATCCCAGAACGTCTCCTGTGCATAAAAACTTAGAGAAAACAGTCAGAAAGCAAGAGCACCGATCGGCGGTAGGTCTAACCGATCGGTGTAGAGATAAAACTGAACCTAAAGACCCTAAAAAAAATCAATTTGAAACTATTGCCTCCCCGGCAACGGCGCCATTTTTGGTACGCGATATTTATGTCGTTCTAAGTCCGCTATCAAACAATATTTATAAGTCCAAACTAAAACTAACTAGGGCAGCTAGTGATAAGTCCGGGTCGATCACAGGGAGGCGGTCGATCTAATCAAATCTAGGGTCAAGTTCAGTTTTGCCAAGTAACAGGTTTTAATAGTTTGAGAGGTTGAGAAAGAGGGATAACAAACAAAAGCAATAATCAAAATGCAATATAAAGGGTACGAAAATCAGATGAAGGAAAAACTAGGGCAGAACGGGTTCACTATGGTGTCAAAGGGATAGGTCGAGCCAAGGTCTAAACAGTCTAAAGGGTGAGAAAGTTGCTTGTTCTGCCTCCTAACCACCCCTAGCGACTCTGATAACTGGTTCGGTCTCACAGAAATCACTATCCTATATGTCTACCGATCGGTATAAGGCTATGCCGATTGGTGTCAGGTCTATTTTCCCAATCACTTGGTCAGTCTCAGGGGAAATACACTGAACAAATGATAACCTAGCGTCCTAGGTCAGTCAAACGACAATTAAATCAAACATAGGTTCAGATGCATAAACGGTTTAATTGGAACCCCCAAATCCCGGATCCAGAATAGTTCACCCTAGCCCTAGCATGCAGATTAGCTACTCATGGTGATAGATCTAAGCATATGAACTACTGTATTAGCATAAGACATCATAGCAAAGCGATGTGGAAACAATAAACGAACGAAATAACTAAATGCGAAACAAAGAAACCTGAAATAGGTCTGAATACAAGGCTATGACGATCGGCGGAGAGTGTCCTGACAATAGGCGGAGGTACAAAAACGAACGAAAACTTAAAACTAATCGACTAAAATGTAAAACAATAATCTAAAATGGTGTTTTAGAGCGGAAACTCGATCCGTGACAAGGGATCTTGCGTCTAGGGAGAGATACCCCCTCACTCCCTTCACTTCTCCTTCATATAGAGCTAGGTTTTCTCTTTTGGGCTTCGATGTTTCTTCTGAGTGACTTGGGCTTCGGAAAGCTTCGGTCCCGTTGCTCAATAGCTTGCCCAGTAGATTAGAGAGGTAGAAAACGAAAGTGGGCTTGTCATTGCCGATCGGTGTCCTAGCCACCGATCGGAGTGGGCTTCAAGAAGTGTGTACGATCGGTGTCCTAGCCCACCGATCGGTGGATGGGTCTTGACGATAGGTGTGGGCTTGAGTTGTCCTCTATAGGTCTTCATTTGATAGTTCAAGGTAGATGTGGGCTCCCACCGATAGGTGGGCTTGTATGAAGTGTCCACAAGGCTTAGGAAGAAGTGGAAAGGGCCCCCAGGATGTCTCTGCCGATCGGTGGTAGGCCAATTGGCCCTTGGTCGATCGGTGGGAGGCATTGCCGATCGGTGGCACTGTTAAATTCCTGCACCGCGCACTGAACTTAAAACGTCCGCCATTTCTTCGTTACTTGGCGGATTTTGGCGTTCTTGGTCTCATTCCGAAGCTAAGAAAGAGATCTATCTTATCCATTTTGAATCGCCTCAATCACATATCTAGAACTCAATCTATTTCCCTTCAAACTATCCAAAATGCATCCAAAAGCACCCCGAGAAGTCCTAAACCTGCAATTGAGGAACAAAACATACCAAAGTAGCATAGGCGAGGGATATGACATGAAATCGGCTCAAATGAGCTATAGGTAAGACTGAAATGGGGGCGAATAAGTGTGTAAATGTGCATATAAAATATGCACATCATTCATGTTATTCCAAAACTCTTCGGATTTCTCCCTATATAAGGAGAGGTTCGTGCTCACTTTCAATGCACGCGACTGTTCCGCCCCTTCTTTTCTCTCTCTTTGCATTCTAGACCTTGCTCTAAGCATTTTGACAACTACGTGCTTAATCAATCGACCACGTAAGCTCAGAACCTTATGGGTTCCCATCACGTTATTGCATTGACCTACCAATTTGACCAACCCAACAATAATCAATCTTAATTAATTAATCGATCCTCTTACGAGGGCTTTTTCTTTACATTCGAGTCGATATGTCGCTAAATCGTAACTTTAGTTCATATCGTGATTCGTCAACATGTAAGTCTGAGGGTGTTTTAAATCCATCTTTTGTATTTTATTTATTTCATTTAATGTAAGATTCATGTCGGATTTATGCTCAAACCGTTTCAAAACCTTTATTAGTTTTTATTATTTCTTATAAATCGTCTTTCATCATAATTTAATATTTAGATAGTTTGTCTTGACTTGGTTCCCTAATAATCAATATTAGTGGGTTTTTGTCATCTATGAAATTGTGTCTTTACAAGTTAGATTTGTTCGTATCAAATCTCTATATTTGTCTTTGATATAATTAGTGTAATTTAATCTATTAAATCACTTAAATTCGACTTATAGATCATTAATAAATCGTAAATACAAAAACAAAATATTAATTGATTGCGTCTCTTCCTGAGGACGCACCTTCTGCAGTATCTGTTCCGGGTTGGTTTTTGTCTTTGATCTTCTTGATTCGCTCAGATGTAGCTTAATTGCCTAATTAATCAACTATTAACTCCTAATATCATCGTTTATCTGTCTTTAGATAATTTTATTATTTTCTTTCCTTTCTTTAAGTCTTCCTTTTGGGTATATTTCCGACATACATCCTGTATTCGTTGTAATCAATTGTAATATTTATTTTATAGATCTATTTAATCATTGTATTTTATGATTCTTTGGATGATTTATTTGTCTTCTCATATGCAATCAATCTTAAATCCCAATTTGACATAATTGTTCATTTCAACCGACTAGTCTTAATACATATGATAGGATCAAAACTTGGATGTTGCATTGCATGCATATAACCGATTACATATCGAGTACAGAAGAGTTTCCCTAATCATTAGTAGAGGCCACTATCGAGGCGGGCGGGATTAGGTGTTCGATTAAAGAACTTCCTAATACGTATCCTCACCCCTTACTCCAGATCTCCGTGAACACCCGTGTTCATTGGCATCCACGAGAGTCATTATAGACATAGAATGCTAAGGGTAACCAGTTCTTGGTGTTCATGTCATTATTTTGTGTCTTGACCTAGCATGAAGTATTCGAACGGTTCCAACTTCCCACAAAAGTTGGTGGCGACTCCACAAATGCGTGTTTTCACGCTTGTCCCTTGTTTCTCCATCCGTTGTTCCCCGCGCAACCACGCCCTGGAACGGATTGCAAAATCTGTGTATCATCGAAGCCTCCCATAGAGGTACCATTGTGCTTTGAGCTTCTCACAGAACAATGAGAAGCTCCCGGTTGAAGTTGGATGGCAGCAACTCTAGTAGGCTGTAGGATTGCAGGTGGTTCAGGGTTGGTTTTTGTGGTTATTTTAGGTTGGTTTGAAGACATCTCTCATGCTCCCTTTTTCACTCGTCACAATACATTGCTTGACAAGAAATTCAGTATAATAAGTGTGACAAAAACTAAAGTTCTAGAATTCGGGAAGAAGAGATAAATGGGGTGAGATTTTTAATTTTTGGATAAATTTTTTCATTAATCTAATTTCGCGTCGATGTAAAATTGTGATTCTTTTATCCTGCATGCAACTTGTGAATCAAGATCCATTAAATCATTAGATTAACGTATAACTAAAATGTACTCTCTAAAAACTTTCAAAATCAATATCGCATATAAAAACTCTCAAATAACACTCTCCAAAAAACCCTAACCTTCATTATTTATACGCGGGGTTTCCACTGATAATTAGTCAATCGTAAGCTCCATAACTGTTTCATCTTTTAATCAATAGTATTCATATTTATCTTTTATTCAATACCAGTCTCCCTTTTGGTGAGTATAATTTTTAGTCCCTTATTTCAGGGGGTTTTCATTTTTACTCATGGTTTTCGTTTCATTGGTAATATAGACGAGTGTAGTTCGTTGATGGTTCATCACATGTTCTTTTAAATTATTCAAGTTATTTGTCAACGATAATTAGAAACAGTAGTAGGTAATAAATTCCCTCTCATACTATGAATCAAACGAAGAATCCGCTCAAAAGATGCATGAAGATAGCGATACAAGGACGAGTGGAATTATTAAATAATGAGTTGACTTCCTTATTTTATAAGGGAATTATTTCTCTTTTGTGACTAGACTGGTTTTCGAATATACATATCATTTGTAAGTGGTGTGCCGTAAAACATTATATTAATGAATTAATCTTGTGACAACCCTCGCGAATGCGGAAAGATAAAACATACAAGCATGTGAATTATATAGCGGAAATATGAAGTTTTAAAAAAAACTTTTATACATGCAAGGAAAGAATACGAGGAGTGTCATATATTACAAACTAGAGTACGAATTATACCACACCAAGAGACGAAGTCTCTCCAAAAGGTTAACAAGTAAAAGTGATCTTACAAAATAGATGGGGTATTTTCGAAATAGATGGGGTATTTTCGAAATAGATGGGGTATTTTCGAAATAGATGGGGTATTTTCGAAATAGAATTAGCAACTAGCTAAATAACATCTAGAGGTGTTTCATCCAGGGACAACGACCGCTAGCTCACACCCAAACCCAAAATAGCATAAGCAAAAAGCCATCCATGCAAGCAACCTGTTCATTCATGAAAAACATGAACGCCACAATCAGTAAGGAGTAACTCCGGGTTCTCCCAGCCATATCACATTAAATGTACATATAAGGAAATACGAAAGTAAAGCATGCATATATATATATACATGTGAGTTGCGATAAGAATAAATAGGCAATCCGAGATATAAAGACAAGATCATATAGAAATCAAATCCGTAACCATCATGTTATTCCAAGACTCGGGATAGACACTCGTAGGCAATCGAATACGCTCACTAGGGCTTGCATCTCACCGTTAGCGGTATAAGATTGATAAGATTGAGACTCGACAGACAAACCACGTCAAGTCAGGCGATGATCACAATAAATACAACATATTATCATCCATTCACGAACCAAGACCTTGACGGTGTCAAGTCATGCAATGACCATGAATACAATCATGAAATCACGCATCCAAAGACAACGACACAAAGACGACAACTCTCACGGTAAATGAAACGCACTAGCATCGTGTACATGGCAAGTATGATTAAAAGGCATCCGCGGGATGAAGCATTTCCCGGAACTCACACACGATAAAGCATTTCGCGTATGTAGACTAATTTCCTCCTGGTAGGACGACGATAATAATACGTTCCTAGTCTAAATCTGGCCAGACTCTCGGAATAAAGCATGTTCCGATTCGACATGAGATAAAGCATTTCGCACCCAAGACTCGGTCTTACAAAAATAAACGCCGAGTACCTCAAATTCGGTAGATCAATTCACGAAAGAGGCGGAAAAACAGCTCAAGCCTCATAACATGCGGTACGCTACATGCAAATAACACCACCTCGCAAGTACACAACATTTGACGGCCGGGTCGAACAACGCATAGCGTTCAACTCCCAACAACGTCGTCATATGCCCACTACACATGCAATTAAGCAGTAGGATACCTCTCCGTTCCGACATTCCAGCCTTACGAACGGGAAGGTAGCCAAGGGAATGAGAGTACAAAGCACAAGACAAAAGTGCTCAAACCGTAACATTTGTGAAAACCGACTCAAAGTGGGACATAGCAAAAACCGTCACAAAACATGTGATACAAGCGAAGGAAAATATCATATATCCAAAACATGAATCAATACATGATACCCAAGCATTAGACCAAGTTTAAGAAGCATAATAAATAAAAACATAGTTCACCTCTCCAAAACAATGTTGTTTGGAAACCAACGAAAACAAGGGTCCACTTCAAACGGTCATAACTAGAGTTCTATATATGGGAATGCAGAAATTCTAAGTCGAGGTGATAGCTTATCGTCTTACGGTTCCAACGAGTGGTCACAAGCCCAGAACAAACAAGTAACGAAGGAGATATGAGCATTCTACCAAAAAGGGTCGGTGCTGTAAATTTGCACGAGTCACCCGAGAACAAACAACACCTTTCTATCATTTCCAATTTTCTAATTTACTTCTATCAACTATCAACAATCAATATTCATCATCAACAATCACAACTAACAACAATCATCCTCAAAATCATAATTTCTAAGCTTTCTAATTGTATTCCAAAAACGAATTCTAACATGGAAAATCATGTAAAACACGTAAATGATATCGAGTAACCCTTCACCGTTACCTTTACGCGTCTATAATCGATTACTAAGCCTTCCTAGTGGTTTCCACCTACAAATAGGTAATAAAAGATGAATAAAATTCATCTTGAGAAAGACGGATAATTTAAAAAGCGAGAAAGACGGTAATTTTATTACCAATACGGATAGAGGAAGCTAAAAGGGGAAGAATAAGACGAACTTACGAGAATTTGAGCGAGTAACGAAGGAGTAGTGACGATTTGAAGACGGATCAAAAATGGAGGCTAGGTTTTGGTGTTTATGGTGAGGAAGAAGAGTAAGTGGAAAAATGAAAGAAGGAGTTAGGGTTTGAGGGAGTATATAAAGGAAAAAGTCAACGAAAAGTCGAAGACGGTTCAAAAGTCAAGAAAAGTCAAAGACGACTTAAAATTCAAGAAAAGTCAAAGACGACTTAAAATTCAAGAAAAGTCAAACTCAACTCAAAAGTCAAGAAAAGTCAAACTCGACTCAAAAGTCAAGAAAAGTCAAACTCGACTCAAAAGTCAAGAAAAGTCAAACTCGACTCAAAAGTCAAGAAAAGTCAAACTCGCCTTAAGACGGGATTTTCATGGAATCTCGCAGAAATTCCAAAAACGAACTCGGAAATTCTAAATTCGACTCGAAACATAAAAATCTTAGTTAAAACATAAAATTACTGAAAAGATTTCGTAAAATATTTCTACTAGAAAAATAGGGTACATTTCCGGGTGTTACAATCACCCCTCCTTTTAAAAGTTTCGTCCTCGAAACTTGAGAGTAGAAAAGAAAAGTTATAAGGACCAATTCGTTTTCTCCAATTTGGTATTCAAAACATTTTCAAGGAAATGTATTTCAAAAGCATGACATTTTCCAAAAAGTATAGGAAAAGTTTTCCAAAGTAACTCTCTTTTTCTGTGGAACGAAATTGTTCTTGTCGTGCACACAAGAACACCAGCATTCCAAAGTAAAGACAAGATTAAAATTAAATCATACGTTGATAAGTGCAGAACCAATCATTAGACGTCTCAAATAACAAGTTCTAGCATCCAACCAAACGCAAAATCCAGTATAAGAGCAAAAGAAATCAACTTTCAACAAAAAGAGGGTACACAAACCATCTTTAGACTTCTTTGAAACATTAAATCAGAAATATAATATGAAAATTTGAAGGTTTTCTCAAAGATAAAATCAAATAACAAGACATTACACATACATAGAGCGACTCGAACATCAAGTTCACAAATCACGATAACAAAATATATACAAAACACGCAAAAACAAAACAAATCGAATTCTTAGGAATAGGAAGAATCACGATGAAGTCGGCACGAAGATCTACAAGAACTCGATAGAACTAACTCTACTGATACTCTAATCCTCAAGAGGATGTAATTTACCCAAGTTACACCTCAACATTTTCAATCATTTGATTTCTACTAAAATCCTTCATAACCACGAGACCTCAAGTCATCCACATATCCATTCAAACCTAATTAGCATCGACTAGGGTCCATAGATTGCAATCTGCAGGAGAGGTCCTTTAACGCAATATAAAATCCTTAGATTCATCAAACTCTATCTGAGACCACTAACCAAAGAAATCTCATCTTAAGTCTCACGACAACGGAAAATCCACAATCCATTATCGGTTATAAGAATTCTTTAATATGCCATAACATCCTTAATTCGATCATTACTACGCCTGAAACCTCAAATATAAATAGCCACATTAGCAAACTACGGAGGTTACTAATCCTCAAGATAATGGGTTCACCATTCTATCTCTATATTCCATAACAACTGAGCACTCACTATCCAAAGCTTGCTACGAATATTTCTCAATCTCAAACTATGATTCCTTAAGAATAAAAGAGAATTACTAACTCCAAACCACAAATGATCAATCACTTGGCAATCAGACAACCATTCAAATCATATCGTTCATCTAAAACTCAATATGAATCGATTTTCATTTACGACAAAACTCCTCAAACTTTGGGTACCGGGTCAATTTCCCTAAAGCAAGGTCTCTTTTAGAATCCACCAATTAGAGACATCCAATTCCCAAATGATATACCAAGCAACCGTTATAATACCCAACAACAACGAACTATTATCATGATCAACTAAATTCTCAAAATAATACTAGAATACCAAGCTCCAAATCTAAAACCACTGAGAGAGGATACATTATCACTATTAGGATTCATCCTAGAGTTTAAGTCCTATTTTCCATGATCAAAAGCAACATGAAATTTGCTAAATCCAAAGACACATATTCTAGCTAAAGAATCCCAAAATTCATTACACTTATTCTCTAAGCTTTAGAAACGGAGTATCCAATCCACTAGAGAAAAGATGAAGGAGCAACGAGATAGGAAACGATAAGGAATCTCAAGGAGAACATGAGAATAATTCAAGCACGAGATTACAAGAGAGGAGCGCTGAAAATAACGAGGTCAAGAAAGAGACAAAGCAGATAGTAGAGTTATGAAGATATCCGCGTAAGAAATAAGATACGAGTATGCGATTTCTTAAAGATCAATCTTTACAAAAGCATTCAAGAATGGAAATGAAAAGGGACAATGGCACGGGTAATGGTTTAAGGTTTAATCCACAAAATTTCTCCTTTCAAACTTAATGCGATAATAAAACCACTTAATTATTCCTTTACAAAGGCCTCTTACAAGGGACCATCATACCACGAGCAATCATCAAAGTAAGGTACACCTAGACTTGATAAATCGACTACAACCCAAATCATCCATCCTTTCATATCACACGGATTCCCAATTGCGGAATTGTAACTCAAGTATAATAACATTCCTTTAGCTCAAATATTCAACACAACCTCAAAGGTTTCTTTAATTGAAGGACTAACAAATACTCTCTTATACTCGGTCATTTTTTGAGTCTATAGCCCACGAGTTCATATTTATCAAAGTAAAACCTCAAGTCAAACATCATCATTAACATCCCAAGGTATTTCCATCGTAGCTCACATCATCGAATCTCGCTCATATCTATCATCCTCAAGTAATATGGTTCAACTTACAACGAAACCTTACTACTTCAAACGAGTCTCCGATACCATAAGATAAGATCATATCTTTAAATCCAAGAACTATAGTCAAAAGCTTTTCCACCAAGCCTATACTCACCAACACACAATAGGAAACCACAAGACGTCACTAAATCTCAAAAGCAATTCACACCTCAAGATATCATTCTAAACTTCTTATTTACACCAAATAAACATATCATAAGCATGGTCTTTAAAACAATACAAAACTTCTAAGTCCAAAAGACTAAACTACTAATGGGTTAAGAAGTCCTAGCCAACTCATTCAACCTTACACCATCAACTACCATGAACTATCTACACATTAGTCATGGCAAGCATCAAGCATTAAAATCATCAAACTTATCTTACTACCTTTCCTTAGAGTTACAACCAATCAT
>JAIUZE010031041.1:0-19884 GCA_022085475.1 Heliosperma pusillum | reverse complement strand
AACACAAGTGCTCAATAATCCCACATTGACCACGAGAACAAAGCGTTTGTGACTCGTGATGCTGTCTTTCAATAAAAATACGATTATTTCTTGATAAGACAGAGTGGGAGAAAATGTTTCAGGAGCCACAAACTGAGCATATGGTCCGAAAAAAGTTTTCCTCATTGCTTGTTCAGTAGTTGTTTCTTCGGAACCTAGGAGGTTAGGTGAAATTTTATCGCTCCTTTATAGTGATGAATTCTAATATGCGACTTATAAAACACTGTTTTTAGTCCCAACTTCTTGCTATGACTGAGAGTCATACGATTCGTAATGGACTCCATGCATGATGGTCAGGTATGTGACCTGGTAAATTTTACTTGAAGAAGTACGACCTCTTCAATGTAAATTGATTTTTAAAATCGAAATTTGCATGGATGAACATTCAAATGTTTTCAAAGATAACTTGGTAGACAAAGAGTTTTGCACCAACCTTAATTCTTTGATCCATTCGAATATACTTAGCGATCACAGCATATCAAAATAATATGATGCCAACTGGATCTCAAGAACCACCTTCTTGAATACGATTCTAGAAGAGGCAGTATATTTTATATTCACCTGTGGGTTCGTAGATCCTAACTATCCTAAGTTAATTTGCAAGCTTAAGAGGATGTCTTAAGTAAGCGCTAAAGAGTTGGAATTAATGTGTCAATCATGTTGCAAAATATTTGTCGATATCTCGAGGAATTATATTTATACATGAAGTTTAGTGGGAGTAATATGGTTTTCATTAGTCTTATATGTGGAGACATATTGATCATTTTAGATGATGGAAGATTTTGGAGAAGTAGAATACATCTTTTAGATACCTGGATTTATGGAGATAAATCTAAAAGGATATAAGCATTGAGTCAAAATTCTTATATTGATAAGATCTTTGACTAGTTCAAGGAAGTTGAACACATCATAATTGATTCCTTGTGCTTCCGCTGCGGGGTCAATTATATACGCTGTGATGTATACTCAATCCGACATTTCGCAAGCTTTGAGTATGACGAATCATTTGCAATTAAATCCAAGTGAGAGTCACTTGATAGCCATAAAGAACATCCTTAAGTACTTGCGAAGGACTACAGAAATGTTCCATATGTTTGGAGTTTATAGTGAGTTGTGTGTAAGAGTTTACACAGACTTCAGTTTCCAAACTGATCAAAGTGATTTGAAATCATGAACTGACTGTGTTTTATAGAAGATTTATCTGTTGGAAGAGTTCCAAGCAGAAAACACTATTGGAAAGGTTCCAAGTAGGAGTGACATTTTCAAATATAAATGTCATGTATCCGCTGGAATTGTTCCAGGCAGTTTATCATTGCGTATTTCACAACGGAAATAGAGTACATTGCATCATATGATGATGCATATGAAAGTAGCTTGGATTCGACAGTATTGGAGGGACTAGAAGTAGTTCCTATAGTTGTATATCTTATCCCATGATACTGGTAAAACAGTGGGAGCTACCTTTAGGCCAAGAGTCCTAAGTCTAGATTCAAACCTAGACACGTACTCAGAAAGTTTTATGTAATATGAGATTACGTAGACAAAGAGAAATAGCAATCAGAACGATGGAAAGATGCAAGTATTGCTGATCCATTAGCCATGCTTTTTGCAGGCTGAACATGATAGTCATGTCATTTCAATGGGGATTGAAATATGTACCTGAATTGCTAAAGATTATAAGATATGAAATTATTGATAGCGTATCAATTTTTCCAAATATTTAATAATCGCATTCATTGTTAGAGTTTCATTAAAAACTCCTTTATTTAGTTTGACTAAATTTTAATACTTTGTTTATCCGAATTGGTTGAAAGAAAGGTTGAACCCAATTCAAGTGACAACAGATGAAATTAGTATTGTGCCCAGTCAATCAATGATGTGGTGACGTCTCGGAATGACTAGTTGTAAGTCGACGATGTTGGTTCAGCACCATTGGGGTCATGGAGATGACTGGTAGTTTACACATAGACAGAATTGTTGACACTCTGTGGACAGTGAATTGTAGAGACCCTTAAATCAATTATTGGATGCCTGGTCGTGGCAGAGTCTTCTATCTTATTCCTATGAGTCGATTCTTTTGACTGGCGAACGTCTATCTGAGTCGGTGCAGTTTCCGATTGGTTTTGGTTGATGTTCTAGGTCGTGCCGTAAAAGGAGGCCGATGGCCTTCTTCTGGATCATGGTGATCTGCATCATACAGAGTAGATGAATCAACAGGAATTGTCCACCCACGTTGGGTACAAACATCTTTTGGCCAATCGAGGAGAAGTTACTGTAAAGGCGTGGCCACGCTCGGAAAGAGATCTATGGTTAGATTTTCCGGTAAGACCGTTAATCTCCTATCGAGGGAGAAAACCACTCTACGATATTGTCAATCGCAAGTGCGACCTGAAATGAAGGACACCTTGCGTTGAGTGGAGATGTGATAAAGGACAAAGAACGTGAGCACACTTGTGTCAGGAACAAGTGGGAGATGTTTGAGTAGGTGTCCTCACCAATAGTGCGCCAATAATAAATCTTATGAGGAATATAATTGGGATATTTATTGACTATATATATGATTAGTCAGTTGATTAACGTAAATCAATAACGGTTGGCTGACTAGAGTTTGACGTTATTGTCGTTTGACGGCGGTGATCAACTGATCCCTTTCGGTCACACCTAAAGGATGAAATCCAAATAGTAAATAATTTTGTATACGATACAGTTAATTAGTACATTACATATATTCGATATGTACGAGAGTTAATTGTTAGAAATTGAGTTAAGAACTCAAATTCGATTAAGTTTATTTTTCAATTATGCGATAATTGACTAATAAATTTATATCTTATTTTAATACGATTAAATAAGATTTAACTTAGTAATTAATCGTTAAATTACTAAATTAGTTGAGGTTTTGAGATAGAGGTAATTAGTTAATTATATTTACAAGGAGTTGTAAAATAAATTAACTAAGCATTGTGGGACCCATTATATATTGATATAATGGTAAAATATTACTTAAAATGTTAAGTACATATTATTTATTTAATTGAGTCATATAATTGTTATATGATCAAATTAACACTTAATTATACAAGATAATTAACCATATGATCAATAAGTATTTGTGAGACAAATATCAAAAATCAAAATGGACCAAACTAGGCCATTGTGGCCGGTTGGTATGTAGTTAGAATGGTGATGATTGTTGTTCTTATTTATACTCTTTAGTTACTAATTGAAAGTGACATAACAAGTTGAAAACAATCATCACTTATACTACAACACTCCACTCCAATGCATGTGATCAAATTGAACAAAATAATAGTCATTTTTGGACTATGAGGTCCGGCCATATGGCCTTTATAATGAACAAATGTTGTTCATTTTTACTTACTTCATTTTGTGCAATTGTCATACTTCTTTCTAAAATCCTTCTTCTCACTAAAAACTCTCAAATACTAATATTTACTAAGTATTACTAGTGTAGTAATATAGTCATAATATTAGTAGTATAATATCTATCTTATTATCTAGTTAATAATAAGGGTAGATTATTTGGGTTAATCTTGGTGCAACTTAGAGGAGATCTTCTACTTTGGAGATTGTTTGTGTTCATCCATATTTGTAGCTCAAGAACAACAAGAAGGAGTTTTGTTGTGCCCTTATATTTTCCATATCAATGTGAGGAAATTTCTTCTCTTATATAAATGTCTTTATATTTGCATGCATGTTACATAGATCATTAAATACTAAATTAACAAGTAATTTAGCAATTAATTAGAAGAGTCTAATTAAGGTCTATGGATTTTCAGTTTAGTGCTCCATTTTCTAGTAATAGTGTTGATCAAGAGCAATATGATTTGAATTCCAATGATGATGAGATTGATGAGGATGAGGATGAGTTATTGATGAATGAATCGGATGATGAGTGTGAGGATCTTGTTACCCCTTCTGCTCCTACAATTGAGTTTAGCCGGGTACCATCTATTGATTTGGAGTATGTTAATAGATGGTGTGGTAAGGTTGATGTTCCTTGTTATGATGGTGGGGAGTTTCTTGGTTGTCAAAGGTTCAATAATAAATTGGGTTTGTCACAATATGTTCGTCAATATCACATTGAAAGAAATCAAACATTCAAAACGACGGAATCAAAACCACTCACTGTAACATTCAAATGTTCTAGAAAACCAAGTCCATGCGATTGGACATTGAGGGCCTCTAATAAAGAAGCTACCAATGATTCTTTCACTATAGTTACATATAAGGGTCCTCACAATACCTCTTGTGTGGTTGATGCACCACCGCTTGATCATCCTAATTTGAGCAATGGTTTTATTGCGAAACACATTAGGACGGTAGTTGATGCCGATTGGGGTGTGAAAATATCTAATCTTAGAGCCAACATTCTCACTCAATTCAACTTCGAACCTAGCTACATGAAAACATGGCATTCTAAACAAAAAGTTATGGCGGATTTGTATGGTGATTGGAAAGGATCTTATGCTCTACTTCCCCGTTACCTCCAAGCATTGAAAACCACAAACTCGGGTACCGTTGTAAAATTTGCCTACAAAGTTGGGGGTCCTTCTAATGTTCGTGTTTTTGATCGTGTATTTTGGGCATTTGGGCCTTCAATTAGGGGTTTTGAACATTGTAGACCAATTCTTACCGTAGACGGATCCCATTTGTATGGTAAGTATAAAGGAGTTCTTTTGATTGCAATTGGGGTGGATGCCAATGATCAAATTTATCCTTTAGCTTTTGCTATAGTTGATTGTGAGAGTATCGATACTTGGGGGTGGTTTATGGATTGCATAAGGAAACATGTCACACAACGAGAGGGAATTTGCGTTATATCGGATCGTCATGTAGGTATCATGACGGCAATGAATAAAGTGGGTGGTGGATGGACCGAGCCACAAGCGTTCCATAGATTTTGTACCCGACATCAAGCATCAAACATAAACACAAAGTTCAAAAGTAATGAATTGAAGCTTGCGTTCCTTTCAACGGCATGCGCGGCACAACGTAAAAGGTTTAACAAAGGCATGCAAAAAATTGGTAGTCTTAACCCAAGTGCAAAGGTACTTTTGGAAAGTATCCCACTTAGCAAATGGTCCTTGTGTCATGATGGTGGACACCGTTATGGCATCAAAACAACCAACAATTCAGAATGTTTTAATGGTGTTCTTAAACATGTTCGTTTTTTACCTATCACCGCACTTGTTAAGGCAACATTTTTTAGGATCAACTCGTATTTTGTAAAGCACCGTGAGGATGCTAACAAAAGGTTGTTAGAGGGATGTATGTGGTCGGAGAAAGTGACTGAAAAGCTTGCTGAAAATGTGAAACGGGCGGCTCATCACAAAGTTACTTGTTATGATGCACGAAGAGGTCTATATGAGGTTGTCACGGGAAGAGGGAATAGACTTGGGAGTGAAGGTAATCATGGTCACACAGTCATTCTTTCAGATAGAACTTGCACATGCAACAAATGGCAAATCTATCATATACCATGTTCTCATGTAATGGCAGTTTGTCGAGCTAACAGTCGAAGTTCCGATCAATATGTTGATCCATTCTACTCATGTGGAGAGTACCATGGCTCATATCGCTCAAGTTTTCACCCGGTTCCGGATGAGTCATATTGGATGCCATGGGTGAGACCAAAACTGACTCCAAATGATTCCATGAAAAGAGCAAAAGGGCGTCCAAAGTCGAAAAGAATCCACAATGAAATGGATCAACGAGCAACTTCCTCATGTAGTTTATGTCGTGTAGCAGGTCATAATAAACGTAGTTGTCCTTTAAAAGCTAGCTCATCACAAACTATTGAATTTACTATGTAATTTGTAATTCTTGTTTGTAGTTTCAATTTCAATTATGTAGTCAATTACTTTTGTAACCAACCATTTCAATATAATTATGTATGACTTCTATTTTATATTTATTATGTTTTTGTTTTATTTCTTATACATTTTCAATTATGTAGTTTTAATTTATTTCTTCTATATATAATTTTCTATATATATTTATTTCTTCTTTTCATTTTCAACTTCCTCATGTAATTTTCTTTTCAGATGGATCCCGGACCCGATGATGGAACAATTCTTCATCTCCAATCGACTCACCGTAGTCAGGCGATTTGGGAAGGAGAAGAACTCAAACCTCTCACCTTACGTGGCCACATGAAAGCCTTTAAAGCATTTGAAGTTCCTGAGGCGGTTCTTACATATGTAAACAACACCCGATTCCGAGGTATTACTCGACTTTGTTATGTCCCATTGGATGCCGATTTGATCACGGCTTTGGTAGAAAGGTGGAGACAAGAGACTCACACCTTTCATTTGCCTTTTGGTGAGGCAACTGTCACCCTTCAATATGTGGCCATGCTTTTCGGCCGTAGAATAAGTGGGAGACCGGTAACGGGTTCAAGTGAGGGGGGGTGGCGACATTTATGTGTGCGTCTGCTAGGAGCAACACCGTCAACTAAAGCTATAAAAGGGTCAAAATTAAAACTTACTTGGCTTCATGACAATTTTCAAAACGTGGCAAACATTAATTCTCAATATCAATTGCATTGCCACGTAAGAGCTTATTTGCTTTATTTGTTTGGGGCTCTCTTGTTTCCGGATAAATCCGGTAGCACCGTGAGTTTAATTTATTTACCCCTTTTGGAGAATTTGGATCAAATAGACGACATTAGTTGGGGAAGTGGGGTCTTAGCATGCCTTTACCGAAATTTGTGTAAAGCCACTAAAGTTGATTGTTTTGAAATAGCCGGCCCTTTACTATTATTGCAATTATGGAGTTGGGAAAGAGTGTCAATTGGACGCCCGAACATAGTTAGGTCTCGTGTACCTCGACAGGCTGGGGTAGCATATCCCCTTGGGAGTCAAGTATTGACTGGGCTAGATCCTTTGGGATGTAAATGGCTAAGAGTGCAACGGGGATTTAAGGATCATAGACTCGGGTTGGTAGTCATTAGAGACCTCTTAGACAAGATGGTGGAATTGCAATTCGTATGGCAACCATACACACCAAGTGTGGTACAACACCTCTCCCCAATATGTGTCCAAGACCAAGCCGAATGGATCGTTATTGCTCCGCTTATTTGCTTTGAAATGGTTGAATGGCATTTCCCAAATAGATGTACTCGACAATTCGGGTGGCAACAAATGATCCCTGAAATGGGTAGCACTTGCACCAGATTGCATGGTATTAGTAGAAAGGGCGACTGGTCGGGTAACTATGAGACTATGCATCAAGAGTCGATTACTAAATGGGAAAACCGAATGTCAAAAATAGTGGAGCCGGGGCTTCCTTTTTGTGGTTTGATGAGCTTTGACGACGAGTACTTTGAGTGGTACAATGCTATTACCCGTCGCATCATTACACCTCTAAGCCAAACTGTGAACGATGACTATGAGGATCATCACTACTATTACCCAACCGCGGCGGACTTCCAAATACTAGTAAGTATTTGTTTTCTTATTTATATACAAAATTACAAATTGTTTAATTCATTCTTTCTAATATAGAATTTACTTAATGTACAAATATAATAAATTGATTCACACTCAAGCAAACATGGTTACCTACAACACAACTGAGCAAATGATTTCCAACATGCCCGATGACATCCCTTTGGCTCAATATGCTATGATAGAGAAGATGCGGAACATGTCTCTCAATTCGCTTGTAAATACGGGACAAGGGTATCTGATCAACTACCAAGAGCCAAGGCCTCCTAGTCCACCAAGATATGACTTCCGTCACCTTGCACATAGGCAACAAATCATGACTCAAGAAAGTGAAGAAGCGGAGTCATCTCAAAGAACACGCAAGAAGGGGAAAAACGCAACTAGAAAATATGTATTAGATTTCAAATATGTGTTGGTTAGATGGTTATGTTTTAAGAAAACTTAATGTTATGTATTGGATTAAGTGTAAGAATTTTAAGCGTATTTTATATCAAATTTATGTGTTTCTTGAAAAATGGGTATGGACGGTTGTAGGTAGAAACATGTATGGAAAATGTTTTGGGAAACTTTGTGATTATTGAGGTTAAAAAAAAACAATCAAAGAACTCAGTCGCTGAACCATTCAGCGACTGAGTACTTGAGCAAAATGGCAGATCTTCTGCCAAGAGTCTGATTATTGACGTAAAAAAAAAAATAATCAAAGAACACAGTCGCTGAATGGTTCAGCGACTGAGTACTTGATCAAAATGGGAAATCTTCTGCCATGTGTCTGATATTGGAGGTTAAAAAAAAAATCATCACAGAACTCAGTCGCTGAACCATTCAGTGACTGAGAACTTGAGCTTGAATGGGAGACTTTCTGCCAAAGGTCTGATAATTGAGGTCAAAAAAAAAAATACACCAAAGAACTCAGTCGCTGAATGGTTCAGCGACTGAGTGAACAGACATCAAAAAAAAAATTTTTGCTGACGTGGACCCATTTTTTGTAAATAAGTATGAAAGAACCCTACTTTTGTAAATAAGTATGGTTCAAAGCCTACTTAAGAAAAAAATTCATTAATCTCCTACCAATATACTTTGCTTTTTCTACAAGGATTACAATATATACAATATCACTAATATCTTAGGGTATTATTCTTTCACTCCCCCTCAAGTTAGAGCACTTGGTAATCCAAGTCACAACTTGTATTGTAGATGATCAAACACCTCACCTCCAAGCGTTTTAGTGAATAATCCGCTATCTGTTATTTGCTTCGAACGTGAGTCGTTTTGATGGTATTGTTAAAAAAATGTTGTCGGACAAAATGGCAATCGATCTCAATGTGTTTTGTGCGATCATGATATACTGGATTATTTGCAATATGAATCGCTGCTTGGTTATCGCAATATAAATTCATGGGCTTAAGTGAAACACACCCAACGACGCAAGAAATGCCTTCAACCAAATTAATTCATTCGTTGCCGCCATTGCATGATACTCGGCCTCAACCGTGGGCTTCGCGACCGTCACTTGCTTCTTAGCTCTCCAAAAAATATTGGTGACGATCCTAGCGATACAAAATAACCGCTTAATGAACGCCTTGTCAATGGGTAACTTGCCCAATCCAAGTCACAATAACCCTGCAATTGCAAATCCGAGTCTTCACCAACACGATTCCCTTACTTGGAGTCATCTTAATGTATCTAACAACCCGCAATGCCGCTTCCCAATGCTCTTTTCTTGGCTGATTTACAAACTAAATCGGGTAGCGTGATTGTGACAAAGACTAACCTTGCCTACAAGCCTTCGATATTTCATAACATCTTTCAAGACGTATCCACTCGCCAATGCATGTTTATGATACTATTGTTGTTAGAGTAAGTGTCCTCAACAATAGTGCGATCATTTAATTAAATCTCAATAATAAGAATACAAAGGGATGATTAACATTATAGTCAACTGGTCCACATTCATCGGTAATGATTGACTTACTAGAGTTTGACATTACTGTCGTATGACGGTGGTGATCAGTTGATCCCTTGAGGTCACACCGAAAAGACAATTCCCTAATCATGAAAATTAATTAATTGTATAACGATACAGATTAATTAATTCCTTAAAAGAGAACAAGTTTGTATAATTAGTGAGAATTATATCTTATTGTAATACGATTAAATAAGACTCCATTTGGTAATTTAATTTTATGAAACATTTGAGATAAGCATGATTGGTCGATTATGATTACAATTAGTTATTGTAGATCATATTAACTAATTATGAGATGACACATTTTATATATATGTGATTATAAATTATTACTTAAAATGTTAAGTTTAATTTATTTGACATGCATTTGTATTTAAATTGGTTAAATACATAATTATATTATAAGATAACATGTCACATGTCACATGTCACATGTGTGACAAATGACAAAATCACAAATATAATATGGACTCCATTTTAAGTCACAAAACTGGCTATATGGGTGTTTGGGTAAGGATTAGGCTTTAATGTTGTTCTAATGATGATTAGACAAGATGATTACCAAGCCTAAAACCTATAGCCACCCTACCCCTCCTCGATTAGGCAAAAAGCAAAAGCATGCCCTCCCTTCTCAAGGGGTGTGCCGGTTTTGGTGAGGCTATTAAGAGGATGTTTTCCTTTTATGATGCTTAACTAAATTTCATATCAAATAACTACTACATCTCACTAGAAATCACAAGATATACTTAGAAATTTCAGAAGTTTCATAGAACTTGTGTTGAAGTATAAACACCATATTACTAGAGTAGTAATCTTAGAGTGTTGGATACTTGTTTTTAAGGGTACTTAACTATTGTACTAGTAAATCAATAGTTGAGTGATTAAGTAAGTCTAGGTGCAACGAAAGGAGAGTTCCTATACTTGGAGCTTTTGGAAATCCATCCTAAATCATCTAGCTCAAGAATAAGTGCAAGAAGGTGTCTTGTACTTGTGCCCATACTCGATTGAAACTCAATGTGAGGAACACTTTTCTTTCTCTATTTCGGTTTATGTAGTTTGCATGTAACTAGATATTTTAAACTAATTAAATAGTTAATTAGTATTACTTAAGAAATGTCTTAAGAGTAGGTATATGAACCTAACAGTTGTATCGGCATACGTATCGGTTTCGCGCCTTGCATACCTACATCGTTTAAAATACCCACTGCATACTTTCATTGATTAAAGAATAGACCTCCTGAGCCGTGTGCCACCTCGATCCCCAAGAAGTACTTGAGACGGCCTAAATCTTGTATGCCAAAACTCTTGTCTAGAAAACCTTTAAACGCACCACGCATATCACTATTATTGCCCATGAGTATCATATCGTCAACACAGACTAGGACACCAATAAAAATGCCGCCTTTATTATACGTGAGTAGCAAATAATATGCCAAAAATTGAACAAACTCCTATCCCTTCAATGAAGCCGTTAACTTCGCAAACTAGTTTCGCGAAGCTTGTTTTAAACCATATATTGACTTCAATAATTTGAAGACTTTGTTTTCTCTCTTTCTTTCAAGACCTTGCGGTATTCGCATATAAACCTCCTCGTCTAATTCTCCGTGCAAAAACGCCTTGTTGACATCCAATTTCTCAATGATCCACCTTTTTTCCACCGCTACTGCCAACATACACCGTACGCTAGTCATCTTAGCCACTGATGCGTAAGTCTCGAGGTAATCTACTCCTCTAATATGTGTGAATCCTTGGGCGACGAGCCTTGCCTTGTATCGTTCAACTGTTCCATCAGCTTTATACTTGACTTATATACCCATTCACTGTAACACCCGTAACATTAGCCGTCGTGACTTAATAATATTATACGGATATTAGTTAGCTTAATTTTAGATTTAGATTAGAACTTAGTTTTCCGTGTCTAATTTAGCAAATCCGAGCCCGTATTCGGACTCTACTCGGAATTCCGTGTGGGTTACTCCTTAAACCACATTTTGGGCCTTTTTCCCCTAATTTTTCCACGCACCTTATATAACCCCTCATTCCCCCAATCTTCCACTCACCCTCTTCACCCTTACAGAAACCACCAAAATCCTAACCACCATTTTTGATCAACTCAAGCTTCACACAACTCATCCATTCCTCACTCAAATCTCTTGATTTTCATCATAATCTTCCTCTCTTATCCTCGTCTACCTTGTGTGGTAATAAAATTACCGTCTTTCTCATTTTCAATATTTCCGTCTTTCTCAAAGGTGAATTGTATTCATCTTTTGTGTCCTTGTGTAGGTGGAGACCTTCAAGACCCCGACAAGGATTTCTATCTCGTGGAGGAAGACCTAGAAGACGATTGAAGACGCACAAAAGTAACGGTGAAGGGTTACTCGTTATCAATGCGTGTTTTAATGCTTTAATTGATGTTTACCCTTTGGTTAGTGACGATTTTTTATGCATTTAATGTGGTTGATGTTAGTAAATGTGGTTGGAATTCGATGAGCATCCTTAGAATTTGTGTTGGTTGATGATTGTTGATGAATAACGTGTTTATGTAGTCCTAGCCGGCCGACCGTCCGCCGGTCATTCGACCGGCTAGGAACGCGGCTGAAGTAAATTGGCTACTTCGAGTAATTTTGGTATTGTGTAATTCCCAGCCGGCCGACTGGCCGCCGGTCAGCCGACCGGCTGGGACATCCCCATCTTTTCTTCTTTTCTCACCTTTGGTATGTTAGCCGGTCACAATCACCGGCTGGGACACCCCCGTATTTTTGTTGTTTAATTGTTGCTATAATGCTAGCCGGGTAGCCGGCGGCCGGTCCCCTTGGCCGGCTGGCACCCCATGTGTTCCTTTTCCATTTCTTTCCTTATGCTCTCACTTATAATAATTTTTACGGTTCGTTTATCGTATAAATTTACGTAATATTAAATATTCATGTTTAGAATATATGATATCTCACTCGCTTATATCGTATGTTTCGTGACGGTTTTTGATATGTCCCCTTTTGAGTCGGTTCTACCTATGTTTTGATTTGAGCACAAATCGTTGAGTGCTAAGAACTCTCATTCCCCGGCTATACCTTCTTGCTCGTTAGACTGGAATGTCGGAACGAGGAGGTGTATCCTTATTGCTTGTATGCATGTGTTAGTGGGGATATGACGACGTTGTTGGGAGGAGAAAGCAATGCGTTGATCGACCCGGCCGTCAAATGTCGTATTCTTGCAAGGTGGTGTCATTACTTGTAGCGTACCGCTTGATTATGATCCTTGTGCTCTTTCTGCCTCTTTCGTATAGTTTGACCGAATTTGGGGTACTCGACTTCTGTGTTTGACCGAGTCTTGGATGCCAAATGTTTATCGCATGTCGAATCGGAACACGTTTATTCTAAGAGTCTGGCCAGGTCTAGACTAGGACCATATTATTATCGTCGTCCTACCGGGAGAAAATGAGTCTTTCATATACGAAACGTTTATCGTGTATGGTTCAAGGAAATGTTTATCCCGTGGACGTGTATTGATCATACTTGCTATGTACATGGTGCTAGTGCGTGTCATTAACCGTGAGAGAGTATGTTACCATAATCGTATGTTTGGATGGATGTATATATGTTGACTCTTTGTGAATGATGGATGACTTGGCGTGGTTTGTATGTCGAGTCTCTATCTTATCAAGTATATGCCACTAACGGTGAGATGTAAGCTCTAGTGAGTATATAGTTGCCTAAGGGCATCTTCCCCGAGTCTGTCTATCATCTGATGCTTAAAGTTTTGTATTTCATGCGCCTATATCTTAATATATTGAAATGCTTATTTGTACTTCTCGTAATTCACATATATATATAAGTATGCTTCTACATGTTTATTACCGTTTATGTATGTTACTTGTGATATGGCTGGGAGAACCCGGAGTTACTCCCCACTGACTGTGGCGTTCATGTTTCATGAATGAACATGTTGCTTGGCTGGATCTTTGCTTGTTTTTGGGTTCGCGTGTGAGCTAGCGAGCGTTGGACTTGACGATTCACCCATAGACGTTTTAGCTAGTTTACTAAACAACTTTTATGCTTAATTTCGTTTTGAGAGACTATGTCTCTTTGTAGTATTTTATACTTTAGTTGGTATGTTATTGACATTCCTCTTACTCTTCCTTTGGCATGTAAAAAGTTTCAAAAATATCGTATTTTCCGCTATTTAAATCGCATGCTTGTTATGTTTTATTTCCACTATCACGAGGGTTGTCGCAGTTGGTATCAGAGCCTATGACGCTCCCGACGCACATACGTGAACCCTAGTCATAAATTACTTGACCTTGAAATAATAAATGACAGATGGGTAGAAATTAAGGACTGTACTTGGTAGTCTCTTTGTTTTTGCTAAGTGTTAGGATTAACCTTGATTTGTTTTTGTCTCTTATAAAGATGGTTAGACCACGACTCGTAGAGAATTTCATTCTAGAGGCTCTCACTCAAGTCCTAAGGAATCAACAAGATGCGGCCACCGAACAAGGTAACCAAGCCCTTCCTCTTAGAGAAGACCATCACCAAGGAGGCTATGCTTGGGTGGCTAGCCAAATTGCTAGGAGCAAGACCAAGCTGTATGGTGGAGAACCGGACCCTATCGAGCTCTCGGAGTGGTTTCTGGGAGATGGAAAATCAATTTGACTTATATCAAGTCCGTGAAGAAGACAAAGTGAGGATTGCTAAGCACTTTCTCGTGAGGGAAGCCGACAACTGGTGGTCGATTACTAATCCCACCGCTACTCTTGAAGTCAATTTCTATTGGGAATGTTTCAAGACTCTCGTTGAGGACCGATTTTACCCCAAGGAACTCAAACATTACAGACTCAAAGAATTTATCGATTTCAAACAAGGTGACTTGACGGCTCAAGACTTCACCACTCAATTCAACAAACTTGCTCACTTTGCACCAAGACTCATCAAGGATGATGAAGACCGAGCTTTTTAATATCGTAATAAGCTTAGGGCTTTGCTCCAAAGCAAAGTAAGAAGAAATTCTACCTCTTTAGGGGAATTGTATGATGATGCACTTTCGGCCGAGAACTCCATGAAGGCCATCAAGGATGAACCAAAGATGAAAAGTCCCCCTCCTTCCTTCTCACCTAGGCCAAACTTCTATAGAGAAAGGTCATTTACTCCCTCATCTTCCAATGCCTATGCCAACAAGCGGAGATTCAACCCCCCAAATGTAAATGCAAGGGCTCTCACTCCTTTCTTGCCCGAAGCTACTTCTAATGTGGCTCCTAGGCCCTTATGCTCCCCCTTAAGCTCAAGCTCAAGGTCGCTTTTGTAACCGTTGTAGACAACCATGCCACCCCGGTGTTGGATGCTTCAACCGACCTTTCATTTGTTACTTTTGTGAGAAGCCTGGTCACTGTTATGATGAATGCCCCGATCGTAAATTGCCCCCTCCAAGTGCCAAACCCAAGGGATCTATCTATGTTCTAAGCCGAGCAGAAGCCGATGCTGATCCAGAGATAATTACGGGTATGTTCTCAATCTTAGATTAACCGTGTCTTATTCTATTTGATACCGGAGCATCCATGTCCTTTGTGTCTTCAACCTATGTTAATAAGCTAGCTATCGAGCCTACATCTAGTGAGGATACTCTCATATCCTTACCATCCGGAGAAATTATATCGTGCTCTACCCTCTATCCCAACCTCCCTATTTCTATTGCGGGGACCATCTTTCCCGCTAACCTCCTTAAGTTTCCCCTAGGAGAGTTTGATGTAATCCTAGGTATAGATTGGCTAGCGTTGTACCACGCTAAATTCGAGTGTAGAGATCAAAAAATTTACTTAAAGAGTCCTTTAGGAGTTAGCATAACCTATAAGGGATCTCATTCCCGAATGGGTATGCACTTGATTTCCGCAATGAAGTTGGTGTGTATGGTAAGAAAGGGTCACCAAACATTCTTGTGTATTGTGACTTCTACAACTACCTCCTTACAAAAGATTGAAGACGTACCTATAGTACGTGACTTTGTTGATGTATTCCCCGAAGATTTGCCCGGGATCCCTCCCGAGCGTGATGTTGGGTTTTCCATTGATCTTGTGCCCGGAACCGGACCCATAGCTAAAGCTCCATACCGCATGGCTCCAGCCGAGTTGAAGGAGTTAGGGAAGCAAATTGATGAAATGATCGAAAAAGGTTTCATTCGACCGAGTGCCTCGCCTTGGGGTGCTCCCGTTCTCTTTGTGAAGAAGAAGGATGGTTCCATGAGACTTTTTATTGACTACCGTGAGTTGAACCGAATTACAATCAAGAACAAGTATCCTTTGCCAAGAATTGAAGATTTGTTCGATCAACTAAAGAGTGCTTCTACCTTTTCCAAGATTGATTTGAAATCCGGATACCATCAAATTCCCGTTCGTGATGCCGCCATCCCGAAGACCGCTTTTAGTACAATATATGGTCACTTTGAGTTCAAGGTGATGCCATTTGGTTTGACTAATGATCCCGCTATCTTCATAGATCAAATGAACCACACCTTTAGTGAGTATCTTGACAAGTGTGTAGTGCTTTTCATCGACGAAATCCTTGTTTTCTCCAAGACCGAAGAAGAGCATGCATATCATCTTAGGACTATTTTGAGTGTCCTTCGTCGTCAAAGGTGGTTTTCCAAATTCTCCAAGTGTGAATTTTGGTTACCTAAGGTGTCCTTTCTTGGACATGTAATTTCTAAAGAAGGTGTGATGGTAGACCCTTCTAAGATTGAAGCCGTGGTTGATTGGAAGAGTCCAACCGATGTTAGAGAAGTCCAAAGTTTTCTTGGTTTAGCCGGTTACTACCGTTGATTTGTCAAAGATTTCTCGAAGCTTGCAAGACCGATGACTCAATTGTTGAAGAAAGAAACCAAATTCGTATGGAACGAAGCTTGTGAAGCCTCTTTTCAAGAATTAAATAAAAGGTTGACTACCGCTCCGGTGTTGACTTTACCTTAAGATGGTGTAGACTTTGATGTATATTGTGATGCTTCCAACTTGGGATTGGGTTGTGTACTTATACAAAATAGGAAAGTGGTTGCTTATGCCTCGAGACAGTTAAGAGTTCATGAAGTGAACTACCCTACTCATGATTTGGAATTAGCCGCCGTGGTCCATGCCTTGAAAGTGTGGAGGCATTATCTTATTGGTGTTCATTCTCGCATTTATACCGATCAAAAGAGTTTGAAGTACATATTTACTCAAAAGGAGTTGAATATGAGACAAAGAAGATGGTTGGAAATCGTGAATGACTATGATTTTGAATTTCTATACCATGAAGGGAAGACCAATGTTTTTGCCGATGCTCTTATTAGGAAATCTTCTCATGCGTTGAATGCTATGTGGGTGCTACCCGATGATCTTTATACCGAGTTTCGAAAGTTGAAGTTGGAGTTCGTGGAGCGAGGATTCGATTATGTTGGTGCTATGGTTGCCGAACTTGTTCTTCTCTACGAGATCCGCGAAAGCCAAGTTGATGATCCTACCTACAAGTACAGTTGATGATCCTACCTATCTAGCAGGAAAAGCCAAAGACTTCAAGATTGATGACAAAGGTGTCCTTCGACTCCATGACCGAGTGTTCGTGCCTAATGCTCTTGACTTGAGGAAGAGAATTCTTGATGAAGCTCACCTTTCTCCTTACTCTATCCACCCCGGAGGTGATAAGATGTATAAAGACTTGAAGCTACAATTTTGGTGGCCGAATTTGAAAAGTGATGTTGTGTCCTTTGTTGGAAGATGCCTTACTTTCCAACAAGTGCATATCGAACACAAGAGGCCCGGTGGATTGCTACAACCTTTAGATATTCCAATATGGAAGTGGAAATCTATTTCTATGGATTTCGTCATGGCTTTGCCAAGGACCGTTGGAAGTAAATATGTCGTTTAGGTTATCGTTGACCGTTTGACCAAGAGTGCCAGATTCATTCCGATCAACGAGACTTGGAGCTTAGATCGACTAGCCAAATCCTATGTTGATGAGATCGTCAGATATCATGGTGTTCCCAATGAGATCATATCCAACCGAGACCCGAGATTTTGTTCGAGATTTTGGAAAGCCTTGCAAGAAGCCATGGGTAGTAAGTTGTTGATGAGTACCGCTTTCCATGCCGCTACCGATGGTCAGACCGAGAGGACTATCCAGACTTTAAAAGACTTACTTAGGGCTTTTGCACTCGACTTCCAATCTAGTTGGGAAAAGAGTCTACCATTGGTGGAGTTTTCTTACAACAATTGCTACCATGCCTCGATCAAGATGGCTCCTTACAAAGCTCTCTATGGAAGAAAGTGTCGAAGTCCTATTTCTTGGAATTAATTGAGTGATGTTCGTGATTTAGGTCCCGATATCCTTGTTGAGACCATTGATCAGGTGAAGGTCATCCGTCCAGGCCCGGTCGAAGGGCATCCGCAGTAGCCGCCGCAACCAGAGTTGAATATGCAACATCAATCCAATGACGCCGAAAAATGGAATTTTTGGATTCCCGCGGGCCACCAAAGAATATGTTTTGTTTCGTGAGAAAGGGCCTTGAGCTCTTGTCCGAGAGAGGGCGGGCATGCTAGCACAACTGAGGAAGTTTCGGCGTGACGGGAAAGCCCAGCAAAGAAGGGATTGAACGAATTTCTGGCGCTAGCAAGAGAGGTTGTGGATCTTGTTCATGATGGGAAGCCGAAGATGACTCTACCTCGACCGAAGGAATCGACCGCTCTTTGATAGGTGGGCATAACATTCTAGAAAGGTGACCCCTACCCCTGGTAAAGAGGTGAGGAGCTCGGTTCTAGCCCACTTACTGGCCTTTTTTCTTGATTGACTGACAGACGGAACCGCCTTTATCGAGAAAGATTACTTTTTTTTAGGAGAAATAAAAGGGCACTCTGACTTGCTTTAAGTGATCCCACTTCCCATAGGAAGAAAGCCTCTCTTAAAGTCTTTCATGTTGCGCCGATCAAGAATTTTATCAATATAAGTTTCTTGACTTAATGCTAGTATCCTTTTAGATCTATCCCTATAGATCCGGATACCTAAGATGCGCTGGATTTCTCCTAAGTCTTTCATTTGGAAATGAATCTCTAGCCAGTCCTTTACAGAAGTGAGCATTGGAATGTCATTCCCAATGAGCAGTATGTTATCTACATACAAGACTAGAAAGGTTACTTTACTCCCACCAAACTTCATGTATAAACATGGTTCCTCTGAAAGTCCATAGACCTTAATTAGACTCCTCTAATTATTTACTAAATTACTTATTAATTTAGTTTATAATGATCTATGTAACATGCATGCAAATATAAAGACATTTATATAAGAGAAGAAATTTCCTCACATTGATATGGAAAATATAAGGGCACAACAAGAACTCCTTCTTGTTGTTCTTGAGCTAATAATATGGATGAATACAAGCAATCTCCAAAGTAGAAGATCTCCTCTAAGTTGCACCAAGATTAACCCAAATAATCTACTCTTATTATTAACTAGATAATAAGATAGATCTTATACTACTAATATTATGACTATATTACTACACTAGTAATACTTAGTAAATATTAGTATTTGAGAGTTTTAGTGAGAGGAAGTATTTTAGAAAGAAGTATGACAATTGCACAAAATGAAGTAATGAAAAATGAACAACCATTGTTCATTATGTAGCACTTTGGCCGGATCATCTAGTCCTTAAAAGGACTCTTATTTTTTTTGATTTGTTCACATGCATTTGAGTGGAGTGTTGTAGTATATATGATGATTATTTCTACTTGTTATGTCACTTTCAATAAGTAACTAAAGAGTAAAAACAAGAACAAAAATCATCACCCTTCTAACTACAATCCAACCGGCCATTTTGGCCTAGTTAGGTCCATTTTGATTTTTAATATTTGTCTCAGAAATACTTATTGATCATATGGTTAATTATCTTGTATAATTAAGTGTTAATTTGATCATATAACAATTATATGACTCAATTAAATAAATAATATGTACTTAACATTTTAAGTAATATTTTACAATTATATCAATATATAATGGGTCCCACAATGCTTAGTTAATTTATTTTACAACTCCTTGTAAATATAATTAACTAATTACCTCTATCTCAAAACCTCAACTAATTTAGTAATTTAACGATTAATTACTAAGTTAAATCTTATTTAATCGTATTAAAATAAGATATAAATTTATTAGTCAATTATCGCAGAATTGAAAAATAAGCTTAATCGAATTTGAGTTCTTAACTCATTTTCTAATAATTAACTCTCGTACATATCGAATATATGTAATGTACTAATTAACTGTATCGTATACAAATAATTAGTTACTATTTGGATTTTATCCTTTAGGTGTGACCGAAAGGGATCAGTTGATCACCGCCGTCAAACGACAATAAACGTCAAACTAAGTTAGCTAAAACCTGTTATTG